>WBZZ01004074.1:82500-100000 GCA_019918135.1 Paulinella micropora | reverse complement strand
GCAGTATACTTGCTGTGTCCTACAGTAGATACTTTATTGAGAAAAGGGCGCCAAGGGACGGCCCAATTATATACTAGGCCGGACATACGCAATGGCTCTAACGACACATATTACATATGCCGGCACATATTGACTATCCGGTTAATTATATTAATAGGTCTAACACTCCCCCTGGATCAAAGTAAACTATTAAATTAACTGTAGGTCCCAATACATCTATTCTGTGAAAATTATAAAAACACAGACTTAAAACATAATAATATTACTCACTCTTACCCTCACTCTCTCCAAGAGGTTATGTCGATGGTGGCTACCCGGCTTGCTAGGGCAAGTATGCATCAACTAGATTACATACAGGGCAGCTCCCCCTAGTCAAGCTAGGCCTGGTCGACGAGAAGAGGATTAGGTCCTACGCACCCCCTATCCTATGTTGAGTAAAATTGTAACACAAGTACGGTATGGTCATAATACACATATAATATTGATATATATATATATTATATATATATATATATATATATATGATCGCGTAAGTAACCATAATATATAAAAATAAGACATATGATAATGTATCCATCTGTACTGATCTATCAAAAGGTATGATCCACTTGAACTATATGTTACTTATCTATCCGGTAGTATGAATTTATAAATTTGACAGCCTGCGCTTCCCGTAGAGGGGTATAAAAAGAACATAAAACAATATAATATATATATGAACAAAGACACGATATCTGTAATTATCTGCCTGTCTGGTACATCCGGCCGGTCTGACGTACGTCCCTGTTATTCCACACTCCCGTGTGGCACGTTCACCGACCAGCAGGACTCCATGTCGGCTTCTTATAGATTTTTATGTATATAAGTGTGTAGAGATAGAAGTTGAAGCGAAGCGGATAGAAGTTGGAACGGAACGAGCGAAAGGGACGAGATCATCTTAGTATTTCAGGCTGGGAAACCGGGCGAAGTCATCACGGTTTGACAACCTCAAATACTAATGTCTGAAATGAACAATGAACTCCGGCGCCTGTCACTCGCCACCGGGCCCCGTCGGCACTCGTCTATTCGCTCACCTGTACAACTTATGTGGAATATGCGAGAAATTATTGTATTACATACCCCGGGAATATAGACGAAGTTCAAAAAGATAAACCTTATTAATACGGGAATTGATCGGGTTTTATCCTGAATTTAGCGCAATTTTGCCTACTAAGCACAACGGAGATTTTTCCAGCCAGATAATTGAATTTGTCTACCGTAAAATGTATTTTGGTGAATACATCTGCGATATTTTCCTCCGTAGGGACCCGGAATAGTTTGATCTTTCCTTCTCTCACGAGTTGCGCTAGGAGGTGGTATCGGACCTCTATGTGCTTGGTCCTAGCTTCCCCTAGTCCTCTCTCCGACAATAATATCGCTCCTTCGTTATCCTCGAAGAGAGGAGTAGGTCCTTCAAGATTTATCCCGATATCCCGTAAAGTTTGTTGTAATGCGAGAAGTTCTCTAACCGCCTCATTTGCAGAAACGGTCTCGGACTCTAACGTACATTGGGCTATCACGGATTGTAGTTTAGAAAACCACGAAATTGGTGTTCCGTTGAATAAGGAAACGTATCTGGATCCTGATTTACGTGAGTTTTTATCCCCCGCAAAATCCGAGTCTACAAATCCGACTATCGGTTGCTCCGCAATAATTCTGTCTACATTGGCGAGAACTGGCACGCTGAACATATCCATTCCGGGCATTGCGGGTTTTCCAATGATATCATCGATTGCGTTGGCCGCTGCGCAAGATTCCAGGTTAGGTTTCCAAGTTTCCGGAGTTTTAGGAACCGAGAAATTAGTTTCTAGCAACTTCCGTAAATTTTGATCTCCTCTTCTGAAAAATAGCGCTCGCGGGGTCAGAAGCCACAAGAACATTCTGTGCACCATAGCATAAGACATCCCGGGTTAGGGACTTGGGACTTAGCTGCTATACTTAAAGGGCATATGAGGAGTGGCCGGGTGTGAACAGCCAAAAAGATAAGCATCCCTATCAAGCATCTAAGATCATAACGTAATAGGCGATGGTCCTTCTTTAGGGGAGCGGGGTTATCAGAAGTGAATGGCGTTTTAGCCGGTATCTCCTTCATATAACCCAACTCCTCCAAGATCAACAACTCATACTTACGTTGATGCAGAGTAATCCCCTTTTCAGACTGGATGATCTGAATGTTTTTGAATTCGGTGGCTTTGCCTAGGTCCTTGCACCGGAATCCTCTCTTTTCGAACAACTTCACCATCTTGGTGTGCTTTTCTTGCGACGCAGCGTGACAGCCATCATCGACGTGAAAGGACACCAGTTGGGTAGTTTGGGGGCTACTCCCATGCTTTACGAAAGAGACCCTATCTAGCGTGAGAGGCTTGAATTTGTGTTCGGTAATGAGCTCCCCGGACAGTACGTCGTACCAAAGACGGCCTGCCTCCGGATGACCGTATAGGGCCTTCTTCAGAAGCCAGACATAGTCCGCAGTCTGAAATTCGGCCGGCGGTTTGACATATATGTCATAGGGGAGATTCGCATGCAGATAGGCGGTCGTGAAATCAATCAGCCATAGGTCTATTCCGAAAAGGCTGCATAGGCCACCATGAGCAAAATGGTCCTGTTGGGCTGTGGGAGAGTAAGTCTTTCTGGGATTGTACTGAGCGTAAGCTTTCAGGAGGTCTCCTCGTAGCGTTATCCGGGCTTTATGGAATTCGTCCGCAGTACCTTGTTGTTTTACCGTATCTATCCATTTTATAGGAATGATTGGTGTGCCCGACATTTTCGCTTCGCTCACTTTTCGCCAAACAAACGCTTTTAGTTCTTTGAGCTGTTCGAATTCCTTCTGTCTAGCTTGCTTACGGTCTTTTGGTTTTTGTACTACTGGTAATTCCGGGAATTTCTCACTCACGAGACAATACTCCGCCCGGTTTTCCTCCCGGGCACATACCGCGACATGAGCTCTTGCCCTCTTTCCCGTGATAATGTTTTCACTCGAAATCTCCGCCTGTTCGTGTGATCTCCATCCCGGTTTATGTGCCGCTCTCTGCACCTCTGCCCTCTCCCTCTCCCCCTCGACAAACGCAAATTATGAGGTGACCTCAATGCCGGGATCGTTAGTATTGAGGTCCGAATCAGAGTTTTTGTTGGTCGACAAGGGTGGTGGTGCAGTTGTGGCTTTTCGCTCACGCGATTCGGGCATAGCTTCTGACTGTTGTGGGGCTTTGGCATATTTGACGATTTCTGTGTCTAATATTTTATCCGTGACGCCGTCGTCAAACAAGACGCTATGCGCGGGAAGCGTTTAGATTTACGAGTAACGGGAGCAGACGGGGCTGTTGCTGTCCCCCGTCGTATCGCCGTCTCCCATTTATCCCGTAAGTCAATCTAGCCCACTGCTCCCCAAAAGCCCTTGCCGGGATTTCCACATACGTTCCGGACAACCTTTGTCTTTCTTTGCGCTTACGCCCCCTTCTTGCTTTCTTTATCTCCCCCTGCTCGTCACTCGGCTGAGCAACTTTAGGAATCGGAGGCTCTAAGGGGGGCGGGCTCGTGCTTACAAACACCGGTCCCTCTTCTGCCTCGCTATCCTCGTCAGTTTGCGGAGTGTGGAGTGACTCCTCAGGGGGGGATTCCAGAGTGAGGGTCGGAGCGGGAGGGGGATTTCCTACTGGGGGACTTTCTCCCCCTGCCGGAATCTCTCCTCCCGGGTCCTCCCCTGAAACGATTCCTTGATCTTCTGGGGTCATTTGTTGCGATAGGGGAAGGAGGGGCTGTTGCCAATTAACAGAGAACATCTCACCCTCAACATCATCTCTCTCGAGAGATTTAGATGCCCCCCTCCTCCCCAATCTCCAAACGTCAAAGATAACATCACGGACATTACCGAATATTTTCCTCGCAACCGGATCGTATACGCGATAATACCCGTTGTTTCTTTCATACCCGAGAAATAAAACTTTCCTTGCCCTCTCACCTTTCCCCCTCTTTGCGTCTACTTTCATGTACGCCAAACATCCAATGGGGCGTAAATGACGCAAAAGGGGTTTTCTCTTATGAACAACTTCATAAGGTGATTTCCCCTTGAAAGGCCCGTGGGCAAGGGGTAAGAGGTTGCCAAAATAAGTGGAAGCTTTCTCCGTCTCAGTCCACATGGACTCAGGAAGATCGGCGTCGCTGAGAACTACCCTTGCGGGTCCGCCGCACGTCTGGTGGGCTCGTTCTATTTTAGCAACCGCCTGTTTCTCCCCCGTCGGAGCCTCAAGGAGGACTGGTTGATTTACATCAATCCAAGTCTGAAACTCCTTGTACTTACCATATTCCTGGTCACAAGTCAAGAATTTCACTTTTCTTCCCGTATGCAGTTCGAAGAAGGCAACGGCCTTAAGGAAGCACGTGAAAAACTCATTCTTATGTCTCAGATAGTAGTTTAATTCAAACCCAGATGCAAGACATTTGACGGTGAACTTGTACTTTTTTCCGTCCCACGATAAGGTATTCCACCAACCCTGAGTATCCATTGTTATGTGGACCCCAGGGTGGCGTTCTACCGCATGGTGGTTGTCTTTGAAATGGGGCACTCTCTTTATCTTATTCTTTAAACACCACTCGCATCTCATTACTCGTTCCCTCCACTCTCTCCCCACTATCTTTACTCCCATATAGTTAGCCATTCGCTCCATGGCTTTTACCCCTCTGTGTTTACACATACGATGGAACACAGTGGCATGTATGTTTTCATGATAGTGAGGACGAACAACAGGACATAAAGCTTTACTACCTAGTGCTTTATCTCTCTTGCTCTCAGCCCTCTCAACTTTCTCATGACCTATCTCAGTAGAATAGGGTACATATGTATTAGGTACGTCACATCGCCAACCACAAATACACGGTGACAATAAACAGTATACGTCATGGTATGTAGGTGGGTTGGTTTTCTGAGAAAGATGAGAGGTTGGTTGTCAAGCTTGTCCCCCCGGGTCCGACGTGACACTGTCATCATCGTCGGGCTCGGGGGTCTCACTTGTGATGGAGGGCATAGTAGTAGAGGTACTTGTGGGCTCATACCACTCGTTAGGATTGAGAGGTGGGGTGCCTGGGGCGTCAAACACCGTCAAGTGGTTTGGGAGTGCTCTCCCTCTAGCCACGATTTGGTCTTCCGTAATAAGAATAGGCTTCCTGAGCACTATCACTTGATTGTTTTGGTGTATGACGGCAAAACCCTTACGAACCCATGCCGAAGTAGCCACCAACCCGTACTTTAGGTGCGGGTTGTAGGTGGTGTGGGCATCAAGGACATTGACTTCTTCCCCATGAGCTCCCGACAGATTCATTAAAACTTTTCCTTTGTACTCGGTTCTAATGCTTCCTTTCGCTATGCGGAACTTCTGTGGAGCTCTCTCAAGGCTAACAAACGTAGACCTATCTGGGGACTGTGTTTCGCTTGCACCACTATCGTCTACCCACACTATATTGCTACTGTCAGTTCTGTGGTCAGAGTTATTGTCCATCAACATGATAGAGCATTCAAAGTGTGGTTGTTCGGGGAATGAAGTGGTGGTGTCTGTGTCTGATGGGCTTTGTGGTTCGTCTTCTTTTGGAGGTGTCACTCCACCCAACACATCCTCGAGATCCTCTACCTCCTTACCATGTACGGGAAAGAAGAAACGATGCCTCGTGCAAACGGGTTGTTGTGTTTGGTCAGCAAGGGTAAGGACGCAATCGTGCATGGCGTAATATAGTTCTGTATAGAATTAATCATATTCCCCCTCCTGGCTTGTAATCAACCCGTCTGTCACTGTTCTACTCTTAAGCCCCTGATTGAAAGCAGTAACCAAGCGTTGTATTTCTTCGATGGGGGGGTAGTCCTCCACCTTTTAACACCCGCTTTCCGTCTCTTATCCAAACGTTACTATCCTCAGCTCTACCTGGCTCTCCCTCTTCCGTGACCTCAGGGGGTCCAAATAAAGGTGATGAGGATGTATCAGATAGTGCAGTGGTAGGTTGAGAAGACGAAGTGTGGGTCAAAGTTGGTACAGACAAAGTAGGTACAGACGGTCTACACTCTACTGCTCCCCCTCCTTCTACTCCTACTCCCCCTACTCCTACTCCTCCTACTTTCACTTCTACTCCCCCTACTCCTTCCCTATTTCTCCCACTCCTTCTGTGGATGTAGTAGTGGTAATGGTAGTAGTAGTAGTGGTAGTAGTAGTAGTAGTAGTAGTAGTAGTAGTAGTAGTAGTAGTAGTAGTAGTAGTAGTTACATTGTTGGATTGAGCAGGGTTGATGTTTGCTTTCCACAAGGTGATGTGTGTAAACAAAGTGGCAGGTATACATACATACATAGCATCATGGGGGGGAAGCAACCCTAGGTTCAATTTTTCTCTGTACTTGTTCAATATTTCCCCTCTCTTTCTTTCTTGATCAACATGAAGCGAGCAAAAGTCATGATCTATCAGTCTAGCAGCACACTTCCCATCCTGCACCCCTTTCTCGCCGCTCCCAGTCTCCACGAGCACCTAACTCCTGTATCTGGCACTGTCGCCTCACACTGCTTACTACTTGTGACGTGACAGTCAACTACACATACTGGTCTACCGTGAAGGTTGAGGGGTGGGCCACCTACTTCTCGTAATGTGACTGGGTTGTATTTTTTCACGAGTAATTTTACGTATCCTACCCTTGTACGTCTGAGGGCCCAATTCCCTTCCAAAAGTATGATTTGGTTTAGGGGAGTTGGGTCGCCAGCCATATCAAGGGTGGTCAAAAACTTATTCTCGTGAAGGGGTGGAATAGTGGGGCGAGTGTGTGTGGATTCGTTTTGGGTAGATGATGCATGTCCTTTCTGCTCTCCTCTACGCACACCACCCTGAACACCTCCGTCCTCTCTACTTCTTGCGCCAGGTGGCTTAGATGTGTGAGATAAAAGTGGCATGGGGGTGTTGTTTGAGCTTCTTCTTCTTCTTTGCTCCTTCTTCTTTCTTCTTGTGTCTGTCTGTCTTCTCACTCTGACTGTCCTCTCTCTTCTCCTTCCCACGCAACTTCTCAGAGACCCTAGTTCTCCTTCTTATGGGGCATTTCAAGGGACCATGTCCATTCTTGGAACAGTCCTTGAGTGACTAGACAGAAAGCAATCTTATGGTCAGGGGACAGACAGTTCCAACAAATACTGTCCTCCCCCTCACCATATCACAGGCTTGCTCTTTTTCTTGCCCTGAGCTATTCCTGCTACTGTGTTGATAGTGATAGGGTCGCTCTTTGACCAGATCCATATAGCTTTCGCATTCTAGTTTCTGATACGTTGCTTTGAGCTAACTGCTCCACTACCTTGATGAATTCAGGCAGCTTAGGTCTTTGAGTAGGTAAGAGAGGACACCAAGTCTTACGATAGTAGGCTTGATAGACGGGTAGATGTTTTAATTTCTTCATGATCATGCCTGTCTTCATCATCTCTGGTATCACTCCCATCGTCTTTTCCTGTGTTTTGATAGTCGTGAGATAGTCAGCTAGCCAGCTACTCACCTCACTAACCTTCCTAGGGTACGAATGGTATGGTTTTTCTTGGTCCTCTTCAAACCTTATGAGGTCAAGACCTCCTTAATGTTTTTTGAGGGCGAGGAAACACTTAACACCGTCCGTATCCCCCTGCCTCATTATGATCATCACCTTCCTATCGTGAGCACATGATTGAAGTAGAAAGGCATAGAGCAATCTGTTTAGCTTAGCTTCTTTCTCTTTCGTGTAATATTTGGCTCCCAATTGTAATGCAAATAGCGGTGACGGCTTGCTCCCCCTCGTCAACACTGCTCCAGAAAATGACCCACGCTTTTTAAAGGGTTGAGCTTTAAATAATCCCACCCGGGTCTCCGTTTATCAAGCTCATCACTCGGTAAATTGGGACCAGGGGTAGACTTATCATATGTTTGGTGGCTCTAGGTTCCGTCTTCAAGGATTCGACTGGCATCACAGCACTGCCTCACCCATACACCCACGCTGAAACTGCCTGATATGGGCAATACTGGTAATGGTAAAAAGCTAGTGCCACCAGTACCAGAAAAGATACTCTAAATGACTGTATTAATAACTAGTAATACCGTGACTACTAACGTAACGAATACTACTATTGCTACGTATAAAATAGCAATATAGACATAGCTGAGGAGGAAGGGTCTAATTAATTTTCCAATGCATGTGCCTTTCTGTCCTTGCTTCTCAGTTTTTCCTTTTGACTCTTTGGGACACGACGGCATTTTCGCTTTCTCGTATCCACTGTTTTATTATTATATACCATAAATAGATGATCTGTAACACACCTTGGAGTGGTTAACAAAGGGTTAACAAATTACTACAAGATGATGATTATAGCATTTTTTCTCTCGCTCGGATACGGTCCGATTCAGGGCCTTCAGGAAGGAAAACAAAAGGAAACAGTCAAACGTTGAAATGATAACGAACTGGAGCATATTAATATGTACATATGGAAGGCGTCACTGAGGTTATTAGTGAAGTGGGTTTTGATAACGCGGTAGGTTTAGAGAAGTTAGGGTCAGGGTTAGGGTTAGGGTTTTGACAGAAGACTTAGGTTGTTTGTGTGTTTTGATCATAGTAGCTTTGTAGGCGAAACTACTACATTCTAGGTTAGCTGAGGTTAGGGCTAGGGTCAGTGTTACAGTTACGGTTACGGTTAGGGTTAGGGTTACTAATAGGGTTAGGGTTAGGGTTAGGGTTAGGGTTAGACGACTCAGGTTGTGACTGTTGCTTGTGTGTTTTGATGGCTTTGTATGCATTCGCGTTGGGGTTGGAGAAGAAGGGTTTTCACGCTGCAGTATGGGCTGAAAATATACAGTTAGGGTTATCGGTTAGGATTAGGGTTAGATGACCAACATTGTTAGTGCGTTTTGATTTCGCGGTAGGCGATGGCATTGGGTCAGAAAGAAAGCGCTTCCAGGCTGTGCGCTGGGTCTCGTCCAGCCGCGGGGACACCAGTGTGGGCTGCCAATCAGTTAGATGACAGAGATTGTCATTGTGTTTTGATAGCTTTGTAGGCAATGGCGTTGGGGTTAGAGAAGAAGGGCTTCCACGCCGCGCGCTGTGCCGGGTCCAGGTCCGGGGACAACAGTATGCGCTGCCAACGGAACTGACCAAACCCTATGCAGTAATTAATATGTATGTATGAACATAATAAATGTATGTATGTATGTATGTATAAATGAATGTACGCATGTATGTATGTATGTATGTATTTATGTATGTATGTATGTATGTATGTACATACGTACGTACGTACGTATGTATGTATGTACGTACGTGTACGTACACGTACGTACACGTGGGTGCACGTACGTACGTACACGTACGTATGCACGTATGTATGCACGTATGTATGTATGTATGTATACCTGCCACTTTGTTTACACACATCACCTTGTGGAAAGCAAACATCAACCCTGCTCAATCCAACAATGTAACTACTACTACTACTACTACTACTACTATTACTACTACTACTACTACCACTACTACTACTACCATCATTACCACTACTACATCCACAGAAGGAGTGGGAGAAATAGGGGAAGGAGTAGGGGGAGTAGGAGCAGGGGGAGTAGAAGTGAAAGTAGGAGGAGTAGGAGTAGGGGGAGTAGGAGTAGGAGGAGGGGGAGCAGTAGAGGGTAGACAGTCTGTACCTACTTTGTCTGTACCAACTTTGACCCACACTTCGTCTTCTCAACCTACCACTGCACTATCTGATACATCCTCATCACCTTTATTTGGACCCCCTGAGGTCACGGAAGAGGGAGAGCCAGGTAGAGCTGAGGATAGTAACGTTTGGGTAAGAGACGGAAAGCGGGTGTTAAAAGGTGGAGGACTACCCCCCATCGAAGAAATACAACGCTTGGTTACTGCTTTCAATCAGGGGCTTAAGAGTAGAACAGTGACAGACGGGTTGATTACAAGCCAGGAGGGGGAATATGATGAATTCTATACAGAACTATATTACGCCATGCACGATTGCGTCCTTACCCTTGCTGACCAAACACAACAACCCGTTTGCACGAGGCATCGTTTCTTCTTTCCCGTACATGGTAAGGAGGTAGAGGATCTCGAGGATGTGTTGGGTGGAGTGACACCTCCAAAAGAAGACGAACCACAAAGCCCATCAGACACAGACACCACCACTTCATTCCCCGAACAACCACACTTTGAATGCTCTATCATGTTGATGGACAATAACTCTGACCACAGAACTGACAGTAGCAATATAGTGTGGGTAGACGATAGTGGTGCAAGCGAAACACAGTCCCCAGATAGGTCTACGTTTGTTAGCCTTGAGAGAGCTCCACAGAAGTTCCGCATAGCGAAAGGAAGCATTAGAACCGAGTACAAAGGAAAAGTTTTAATGAATCTGTCGGGAGCTCATGGGGAAGAAGTCAATGTCCTTGATGCCCACACCACCTACAACCCGCACCTAAAGTACGGGTTGGTGGCTACTTCGGCATGGGTTCGTAAGGGTTTTGCCGTCATACACCAAAACAATCAAGTGATAGTGCTCAGGAAGCCTATTCTTATTACGGAAGACCAAATCGTGGCTAGAGGGAGAGCACTCCCAAACCACTTGACGGTGTTTGACGCCCCAGGCACCCCACCTCTCAATCCTAACGAGTGGTATGAGCCCACAAGTACCTCTACTACTATGCCCTCCATCACAAGTGAGACCCCCGAGCCCGACGATGATGACAGTGTCACGTCGGACCCGGGGGGACAAGCTTGACAACCAACCTCTCATCTTTCTCAGAAAACCAACCCACCTACATACCATGACGTATACTGTTTATTGTCACCGTGTATTTGTGGTTGGCGATGTGACGTACCTAATACATATGTACCCTATTCTACTGAGATAGGTCATGAGAAAGTTGAGAGGGCTGAGAGCAAGAGAGATAAAGCACTAGGTAGTAAAGCTTTATGTCCTGTTGTTCGTCCTCACTATCATGAAAACATACATGCCACTGTGTTCCATCGTATGTGTAAACACAGAGGGGTAAAAGCCATGGAGCGAATGGCTAACTATATGGGAGTAAAGATAGTGGGGAGAGAGTGGAGGGAACGAGTAATGAGATGCGAGTGGTGTTTAAAGAATAAGATAAAGAGAGTGCCCCATTTCAAAGACAACCACCATGCGGTAGAACGCCACCCTGGGGTCCACATAACAATGGATACTCAGGGTTGGTGGAATACCTTATCGTGGGACGGAAAAAAGTACAAGTTCACCGTCAAATGTCTTGCATCTGGGTTTGAATTAAACTACTATCTGAGACATAAGAATGAGTTTTTCACGTGCTTCCTTAAGGCCGTTGCCTTCTTCGAACTGCATACGGGAAGAAAAGTGAAATTCTTGACTTGTGACCAGGAATATGGTAAGTACAAGGAGTTTCAGACTTGGATTGATGTAAATCAACCAGTCCTCCTTGAGGCTCCGACGGGGGAGAAACAGGCGGTTGCTAAAATAGAACGAGCCCACCAGACGTGCGGCGGACCCGCAAGGGTAGTTCTCAGCGACGCCGATCTTCCTGAGTCCATGTGGACTGAGACGGAGAAAGCTTCCACTTATTTTGGCAACCTCTTACCCCTTGCCCACGGGCCTTTCAAGGGGAAATCACCTTATGAAGTTGTTCATAAGAGAAAACCCCTTTTGCGTCATTTACGCCCCATTGGATGTTTGGCGTACATGAAAGTAGACGCAAAGAGGGGGAAAGGTGAGAGGGCAAGGAAAGTTTTATTTCTCGGGTATGAAAGAAACAACGGGTATTATCGCGTATACGATCCGGTTGCGAGGAAAATATTCGGTAATGTCCGTGATGTTATCTTTGACGTTTGGAGATTGGGGAGGAGGGGGGCATCTAAATCTCTCGAGAGAGATGATGTTGAGGGTGAGATGTTCTCTGTTAATTGGCAACAGCCCCTCCTTCCCCTATCGCAACAAATGACCCCAGAAGATCAAGGAATCGTTTCAGGGGAGGACCCGGGAGGAGAGATTCCGGCAGGGGGAGAAAGTCCCCCAGTAGGAAATCCCCCTCCCGCTCCGACCCTCACTCTGGAATCCCCCCTGAGGAGTCACTCCACACTCCGCAAACTGACGAGGATAGCGAGGCAGAAGAGGGACCGGTGTTTGTAAGCACGAGCCCGCCCCCCTTAGAGCCTCCGATTCCTAAAGTTGCTCAGCCGAGTGACGAGCAGGGGGAGATAAAGAAAGCAAGAAGGGGGCGTAAGCGCAAAGAAAGACAAAGGTTGTCCGGAACGTATGTGGAAATCCCGGCAAGGGCTTTTGGGGAGCAGTGGGCTAGATTGACTTACGGGATAAATGGGAGACGGCGATACGACGGGGGACAGCAACAGCCCCGTCTGCTCCCGTTACTCGTAAATCTAAACGCTTTCCCGCGCATAGCGTCTTGTTTGACGACGGCGTCACGGATAAAATATTAGACACAGAAATCGTCAAATATGCCAAAGCCCCACAACAGTCAGAAGCTATGCCCGAATCGCGTGAGCGAAAAGCCACAACTGCACCACCACCCTTGTCGACCAACAAAAACTCTGATTCGGACCTCAATACTAACGATCCCGGCATTGAGGTCACCTCATAATTTGCGTTTGTCGAGGGGGAGAGGGAGAGGGCAGAGGTGCAGAGAGCGGCACATAAACCGGGATGGAGATCACACGAACAGGCGGAGATTTCGAGTGAAAACATTATCACGGGAAAGAGGGCAAGAGCTCATGTCGCGGTATGTGCCCGGGAGGAAAACCGGGCGGAGTATTGTCTCGTGAGTGAGAAATTCCCGGAATTACCAGTAGTACAAAAACCAAAAGACCGTAAGCAAGCTAGACAGAAGGAATTCGAACAGCTCAAAGAACTAAAAGCGTTTGTTTGGCGAAAAGTGAGCGAAGCGAAAATGTCGGGCACACCAATCATTCCTATAAAATGGATAGATACGGTAAAACAACAAGGTACTGCGGACGAATTCCATAAAGCCCGGATAACGCTACGAGGAGACCTCCTGAAAGCTTACGCTCAGTACAATCCCAGAAAGACTTACTCTCCCACAGCCCAACAGGACCATTTTGCTCATGGTGGCCTATGCAGCCTTTTCGGAATAGACCTATGGCTGATTGATTTCACGACCGCCTATCTGCATGCGAATCTCCCCTATGACATATATGTCAAACCGCCGGCCGAATTTCAGACTGCGGACTATGTCTGGCTTCTGAAGAAGGCCCTATACGGTCATCCGGAGGCAGGCCGTCTTTGGTACGACGTACTGTCCGGGGAGCTCATTACCGAACACAAATTCAAGCCTCTCACGCTAGATAGGGTCTCTTTCGTAAAGCATGGGAGTAGCCCCCAAACTACCCAACTGGTGTCCTTTCACGTCGATGATGGCTGTCACGCTGCGTCGCAAGAAAAGCACACCAAGATGGTGAAGTTGTTCGAAAAGAGAGGATTCCGGTGCAAGGACCTAGGCAAAGCCACCGAATTCAAAAACATTCAGATCATCCAGTCTGAAAAGGGGATTACTCTGCATCAACGTAAGTATGAGTTGTTGATCTTGGAGGAGTTGGGTTATATGAAGGAGATACCGGCTAAAACGCCATTCACTTCTGATAACCCCGCTCCCCTAAAGAAGGACCATCGCCTATTACGTTATGATCTTAGATGCTTGATAGGGATGCTTATCTTTTTGGCTGTTCACACCCGGCCACTCCTCATATGCCCTTTAAGTATAGCAGCTAAGTCCCAAGTCCCTAACCCGGGATGTCTTATGCTATGGTGCACAGAATGTTCTTGTGGCTTCTGACCCCGCGAGCGCTATTTTTCAGAAGAGGAGATCAAAATTTACGGAAGTTGCTAGAAACTAATTTCTCGGTTCCTAAAACTCCGGAAACTTGGAAACCTAACCTGGAATCTTGCGCAGCGGCCAACGCAATCGATGATATCATTGGAAAACCCGCAATGCCCGGAATGGATATGTTCAGCGTGCCAGTTCTCGCCAATGTAGACAGAATTATTGCGGAGCAACCGATAGTCGGATTTGTAGACTCGGATTTTGCGGGGGATAAAAACTCACGTAAATCAGGATCCAGATACGTTTCCTTATTCAACGGAACACCAATTTTGTGGTTTTCTAAACTACAATCCGTGATAGCCCAATGTACGTTAGAGTCCGAGACCGTTTCTGCAAATGAGGCGGTTAGAGAACTTCTCGCATTACAACAAACTTTACGGGATATCGGGATAAATCTTGAAGGACCTACTCCTCTCTTCGAGGATAACGAAGGAGCGATATTATTGTCGGAGAGAGGACTAGGGGAAGCTAGGACCAAGCACATAGAGGTCCGATACCACCTCCTAGCGCAACTCGTGAGAGAAGGAAAGATCAAACTATTCCGGGTCCCTACGGAGGAAAATATCGCAGATGTATTCACCAAAATACATTTTACGGTAGACAAATTCAATTATCTGGCTGGAAAAATCTCCGTTGTGCTTAGTAGGCAAAATTGCGCTAAATTCAGGATAAAACCCGATCAATTCCCGTATTAATAAGGTTTATCTTTTTGAACTTCGTCTATATTCCCGGGGTATGTAATACAATAATTTCTCGCATATTCCACATAAGTTGTACAGGTGAGCGAATAGACGAGTGCCGACGGGGCCCGGTGGCGAGTGACAGGCGCCGGAGTTCATTGTTCATTTCAGACATTAGTATTTGAGGTTGTCAAACCGTGATGACTTCGCCCGGTTTCCCAGCCTGAAATACTAAGATGATCTCGTCCTTTCGCTCGTTCCGTTCCAACTTCTATCCGCTTCGCTTCAACTTCTATCTCTACACACTTATATACATAAAAATCTATAAGAAGCCGACATGGAGTCCTGCTGGTCGGTGAACGTGCCACACGGGAGTGTGGAATAACAGGGACGTACGTCAGACCAGCCGGATGTACCAGACAGGCAGATAATTACAGATATCGTGTCTTTGTTCATATATATATTATATTGTTTTATGTTCTTTTTATACCCCTCTACGGGAAGCGCAGGCTGTCAAATTTATAAATTCATACTACCGGATAGATAAGTAACATATAGTTCAAGTGGATCATACCTTTTGATAGATCAGTACAGATGGATACATTATCATATGTCTTATTTTTATATATTATGGTTACTTACGCGATCATATATATATATATATATAATATATATATATATCAATATTATATGTGTATTCCATACCGTACTTGTGTTACAATTTTACTCAACATAGGATAGGGGGTGCGTAGGACCTAATCCTCTTCTCGTCGACCAGGCCTAGCTTGACTAGGGGGAGCTGCCCTGTATGTAATCTAGTTGATGCATACTTGCCCTAGCAAGCCGGGTAGCCACCATCGACATAACCTCTTGGAGAGAGTGAGGGTAAGAGTGAGTAATATTATTATGTTTTAAGTCTGTGTTTTTATAATTTTCACAGAATAGATGTATTGGGACCTACAGTTAATTTAATAGTTTACTTTGATCCAGGGGGAGTGTTAGACCTATTAATATAATTAACCGGATAGTCAATATGTGCCGGCATATGTAATATGTGTCGTTAGAGCCATTGCGTATGTCCGGCCTAGTATATAATTGGGCCGTCCCTTGGCGCCCTTTTCTCAATAAAGTATCTACTGTAGGACACAGCAAGTATACTGCAGATTATTAAGTTAGTCTCACACTGTCCCCCACCTTGCCCTTGCACTGCACACCAGCAAAGCAGGTCGTGGGTAGTATCTACAGTGATCACCTGTAGCCACACAATTAAAATGCGAGGCACTTTCCTGTAATGGTGTCACTTAAGGTGGACCCCTCACCCCTTTAACGAAGGTTCTCCTCTGCGATCCGTTGCACAGGTCACGCTCCAAGGCTCGATAACATCGTGACGTTGGGAGAAAACCCTCGCGACTTCTGCAAACGGCCACCGGAACTCGGGGCGTCCCCCTCCTACCGGCCAACTGCTTCCCACGTAAAAGAATTTAACACTTGAATACTGAACAATTCCCGCCAGTCTAACTGACGACGTCACACAAAAGATGTACCTCCAGAAAATGACCCACGAAACTGCCTGATATGGGCAATACTGGTAATGGTAAAAAGCTAGTGCCACCAGTACCAGAAAAGATACTCTAAATGACTGTATTAATAACTAGTAATACCGTGACTACTAACGTAACGAATACTACTATTGCTACGTATAAAATAGCAATATAGACATAGCTGAGGAGGAAGGGTCTAATTAATTTTCCAATGCATGTGCCTTTCTGTCCTTGCTTCTCAGTTTTTCCTTGTGACTCTTTGGGACACGACGGCATTTTCGCTTTCTCGTATCCACTGTTTTATTATTATATACCATAAATAGATGATCTGTAACACACCTTGGAGTGGTTAACAAAGGGTTAACAAATTACTACAAGATGATGATTATAGCATTTTTTCTCTCGCTCGGATACGGTCCGATTCAGGGCCTTCAGGAAGGAAAACAAAAGGAAACAGTCAAACGTTGAAATGATAACGAACTGGAGCATATTAATATGTACATATGGAAGGCGTCACTGAGGTTATTAGTGAAGTGGGTTTTGATAACGCGGTAGGTTTAGAGAAGTTAGGGTCAGGGTTAGGGTTAGGGTTTTGACAGAAGACTTAGGTTGTTTGTGTGTTTTGATCATAGTAGCTTTGTAGGCGAAACTACTACATTCTAGGTTAGCTGAGGTTAGGGCTAGGGTCAGTGTTACAGTTACGGTTACGGTTAGGGTTAGGGTTACTAATAGGGTTAGGGTTAGGGTTAGGGTTAGGGTTAGACGACTCAGGTTGTGACTGTTGCTTGTGTGTTTTGATGGCTTTGTATGCATTCGCGTTGGGGTTGGAGAAGAAGGGTTTTCACGCTGCAGTATGGGCTGAAAATATACAGTTAGTGTTATCGGTTAGGATTAGGGTTAGATGACCAACATTGTTAGTGCGTTTTGATTTCGCGGTAGGCGATGGCATTGGGTCAGAAAGAAAGCGCTTCCAGGCTGTGCGCTGGGTCTCGTCCAGCCGCGGGGACACCAGTGTGGGCTGCCAATCAGTTAGATGAGAGATTGTCATTGTGTTTTGATAGCTTTGTAGGCAATGGCGTTGGGGTTAGAGAAGAAGGGCTTCCACGCCGCGCGCTGTGCCGGGTCCAGGTCCGGGGACAACAGTATGCGCTGCCAACGGAACTGACCAAACCCTATGCAGTAATTAATATGTATGTATGAACATAATAAATGTATGTATGTATGTATGTATAAATGAATGTACGCATGTATGTATGTATGTATGTATTTATGTATGTATGTATGTATGTATGTACATACGTACGTACGTACGTATGTATGTATGTACGTACGTGTACGTACACGTACGTACACGTAC
>WBZZ01004074.1:40000-42500 GCA_019918135.1 Paulinella micropora | reverse complement strand
ATCTCTATCTCCATCTCTATCTCTATCCCTATCTCTACCTCTATCTCTACCTCTATCTCTACCTCTATCTCTATCTCGTTCTCTCTCTGGGCTGTGTGTGTGTTTGTTAGATCTCGGAGGGGGGGCTGGTGTGTGAGCACACGGGCAGCAACGGCGCTGCGTACTCTATGTGTGTGTTTGTCAGATCTCGGAGGGGGGGTTGGTGTGTGAGCACACGGGCAGCAACGGCGCTGCGTACTCTGTGTGTGTGTTGTCAGATCTCGGAGGGGGGGCTGGTGTGTGAGCACACGGGCAGCAACGGCGCTGCATACTGCCTTAACGCCATCACGGAAGGTAACGCAAGCAAGCTCTCTCTCTCTCTCTCTCTCTCTCTCTCTCTCTCTCTCTCTCTCTCTCTCTCTCTCGCTATGTACATCTATCTCTATCTCGCTGTACGTATGTATGTATGTATGTTTGTATGTATGTATGTATGTATGTATGTATGTATGCATGCATGTATGTATGTATGTATGTATGTATGTATGTATGTATGTATGTATGTATGTAATGTATGTATGGAATGTATATATGTAATGTATGTATGTATGTATGTATGTATGTATGTATGTATGTATGCATGTATTTATGCATGTATGTATGTATGTATGTTGTATGTATGTATAGTATAGTATAGTATACATACATACATACATACATACATACATACATACATACATACATACATACATACGGTGAGATGCCGCACGGTGAGTCGCCCTCATTGGATAAATAGATAGATAGATAGATAGATGGAAAGATAGATAGATAGATAGATAGATAGATAGATAGATAGATAGATAGATAGATAGATAGATAGATAGATAGACAGACAGACAGACGGACAGACAGACAGGTAGGTAGGTAGGTAGGTAGGTAGGTAGGTAGTAGATAGATAGATAGATAGAGATAGATAGATAGATAGATAGATAGATAGATAGATAGATAGATAGATAGATAGATAGATAGATAGCCAGTATTGTCGATTTCCTTTCCAATCAAGCGCGCCAGGCCTATAACAACGTTATTTATTCAAGATGACACAATGTGTTTGTTAGGCAAGTGGAAGTGGACGGTGGACGTGCTGTCTGCGAAGGTACCTAACTTGCTAGCAGCTATCTATCTATCTCTATCTATCTATCTATCTATCTATCTATCTATCTATCTATCTATCTATCTTTTCTCATCACTTACTCCACGAAGTGAACCAAGGCCACTTGAGGTGTCACTGACCCTCCCTTGGGCTTGATGTTTTGAAATGGGTGCCATCTGTCGACAGACAGAGAATTAGGGGATGGTGTGGGTGTGCTGGGCCCGTGGTGGGGTGCCTTATGTGTGCCTAGCCATACGCCTATGAGTCACATGCCGAAATAGCGACGGGAAGCACAATCCTGTTCCCTCAGGGTGCCCTTTCTCGCTTGTTGAGCCCGGAATAAAACCCACAGTGCTCTGTCGGTTTATACTAGACTGTCGAACAGTCTCGAAACTCCATCTGCTTACTGGGCCCTCTGTAATGGAGGTGGGAGCTCGTTCTGCAAGGGGCGCTTATGGAACGAGCCCTGGCCCCGCCTGGTACTAGGGAGCTTTGGTATCGCCTGTATCAGTCCCTTCCGTGCAAACATCACGGCTTAGCTGGGCATCGGGTCAATACTTTACAGACTTCCTTGGTTGACGAAATCAGAAGCTCCTTTTTTCTGACATTAGTCGATATCTCATCTATCCATCCATCCATCCATCCATCCATCCATCTATCTATCTATCTATCTATCTATCTCTATCTATCTATCTCTCTCTCTATATATATATATGTATATATATACATATATATGTATATCTATCTATCTATCTATCTATCTATCTATCTGTCTATCTATCTATCCATCTCTCTCTCTCTCTCTCTCTCTCCTCCCTCTCTCTCTCTCCCTCTCTCTCTCTCCCTCTCTCTCTCTCTCTATATATATATATATATATATATGTATCTATCTATCTATCTATCTATCTCTATCTCTATCTCTATCTTCTCTCTCTCTCTCTCTTTCTCTCTCTTTCTCTTCTTTCTCTCTCTTTCTCTCTCTCTCTCTCTCTCTCTCTCTCTCTCTCTCTAGGGTAACTGCATGACGATTGGGGTGGCTACCAAGAAGGTACCAGCCCATTTCTCTACATCTATCTATATGTTACTTACATCAGCTATATTATCTATCTTGCTATCTACTCATGGCTGTAAATCTATCTGTATGCTTATCTTATCTATCTTATATATCTATACATCGTATCTATCTAAGATAGATACCTATCTCATCTATCGTATCTATCTTGACTGCATATCTGCCCATTTTATCTATCTTATCTATCTTATCTATCTACTCTCTCTCTCTCTCTCTCTCTCTCTCTCTCTCTCTCTCTCTCTCTCTCTCTTACACACACACACACACACACACGTCGACTAGCTAGCAAGCTATCTGTC
>WBZZ01004074.1:0-25000 GCA_019918135.1 Paulinella micropora | reverse complement strand
GTGTCACCCGTTTCAGTCAACTATTCTTGGATCTTCAAATCACAAAGTGACTCGCGCGCCGCCTTGGTGTACCGGTAACACTTGGACGTTGGAACATGATGTACTCCGTTACTCCACCTAATTAATTTACCTGTAATTTGATCTGAGTCTTAGTCATAAGTGCAGAATTCAGAATTCAGAATTAATTTATTGATAGGACTGTCAGTGCAGTAAAGGCGCTATTGTCACTAGCAACTTGAAGGTACTAGAGAAAAATCTAGTACGAGCAATTTCATATTAAAATCGAGAAGGCGCAGCCATCAATAGTGCTCAAAATGACATCAAGAAAGCAAACCGAAGGTTGAGCGCTGAGATGCAAAAAAAGCCTGGAGCGGCAGCAAAAAAAAAACCTGGATGGCGCTGAAAATGTAACAAAAAGCTACACTATATCCATCCTAATCGTAACGCTGAAACCACTACCATAAGCAAAAGACTAAAACATTCAGTAGTACTAAACCCAGAAACCAGAAACAAACCCCAAAAACCAACCAAAAACCTATTAATAAAAGCAAAAGTCAAACACGTTCCACCTACAGGCCGAACAAACCCCAACTACTCCAGTACCAACTTCAAAGAAATGCAAATACTCAAAAACATCGTGAAAATCAAACTATCTCCCTGTAGCACACCCCACCTACTATCCTTCTTATCTCCTCATCCCCCTGTAGCACACCCCACCTACTATCCTTCTCATCTCCTCATCCCCCTACCCCTCTTCCCTTTCTCTCTCTCTCTCTCTCTCTCTCTCCCCACCCCCCCCCCTCCCACCCCACCCCCCCTATTCCCATCCATCTCTTCCCTTCCTCCCTCCCCTCACTCCACTCCAAGCAGTACAAAAGACATTTTCACTCACCCCACCAACTCACAACACTCCCCACTACCAGAAGCAAAAAACATGATTATACTAACTATCAAACAAAAACTTACTTACACTAGTTTAGATCCTATCTGCTCTACCCCCCCCCCTTTTTCTGTTAATCATATTCCCTCTTCCTTCCTCCCTACTCACAATCGCTTCCCATCTCATCTCATCCTCTCCATCATCTACCCATTATCTGCTAGCTTATTATCTAACCTCCCTCACCGCAAAGACCAACTATCATTTAAGAACTGACGAACAAATGGACACGATGATGATGATGATGATGAGATGATGATGATGATGATGATGATGATGAGATATGATGTGATGATGGATGATGGATGATAGATTGATGGATGGATGGATGGATGAATGGATGAATGGATGGATGGATGGATGGGCTGATGACAGACTGATGACGGATGACTGATGACGGACGGATGACGGATGACAGACTGATGACGGATGACTTACTGATGACGGACTGATGACGGATGACGCACTGATGACTGATGACTGACGACAGACTAATGACGGACGGATGACGGATGACGGACTGATGAATGATGACTGACGGATGACTGATGACTGACTGATGACTGATGACAGACTGATGACGGATGACGGACTGATGATGGATGACGGACGGATGACGGATGACGGACTGATGACGGATGAAGGATGACTGATGACTGGATGACTGATGACTGATGACTGGATGACTTGATACTACTATAGGTACCACTATAGGACACTTATCTTTTTATATAAAATAAGGCTATTTTCATATAAATTAGTCTTACTATTAATTTCAATAAAAATATACATAATTTCATCCAAATTCAATACAAGCATTCTTAATCAATAAATAGTCCATATATGAATTTCTCTCAAACTCTAAAAAAAAGATAACTCATCTATCTTTTGCCAAATCAACACGAAGAGACATCAAAACCCGTCTCTTAGTTTTTACTGCTGTCCTGAACTTAGTTATCTTTTTTTGAAAAAATGAAAGTCCTCTCCTGTTGCGAGTTTGATTAATTTCCATTTAAATATAATAAAAAATATATTATATATAATATAAAATGGGTAGACATCCAACATATACTGCGGAGGAGGCAAGGGCAAAACACGCTGAACGTATGAGAGAGTATCAAAGAAGAAATAAGGAGAAAGCACTTATGAGAGCAAAAGAGTATTATCAAAAAAACAAGGCAGACATACTGAGAAAATCAAAAGAGAAAAGAGAAAAAACCAAGGCTGACCTTATTAGACTCCAGAATATTGTCGGTGAAAATTGAGACCTGAAAAAAAAATTGAATTTCATATTAAAGATAAGATAATATTTTATATATATATATATATTTTTATATATAAAATAAAAATATTTTTTGGAAAAAATATATTCCAATAAATATATGGCGAACACCATCGACTATGGCGGACACACATGGAACTTGGACAAGTTGGCGGAAGCAAAAATAACATATCAGATAAGGCAAAACAAGTTATATGTTAAAAAGCCGAACGGAACTAGGTTTTATGACATAACAACGACAAGGGGAGCACTATCTGACCCTGAAAGGTTTTATTCTGAACCTGAGCGAAAACAAAGGGAAAGAAAATATGTTGAACCACAAGTAATTGAGTTCAATGGTTATAAACTAATAAGGATTGACACTGAACACAAACTACCTGTGGGGCAATCGGTATATACTATTAAATTAAGTAAATCAATGTCTAAAAAAGTGAAAAAGTTTCCATTAGAGGGTATTATTGGTATGATAGGATCCATAATTGAAGACTTTAAAACACTTTACAAAGACAATGACTTAATACAAATACGTATTAGCGCTATTCCTTCAACTTGGAATGTACAAAACCAAAAATTAATAAAAGTAAAAGATTTCAATTTAGAAGATATACTGACTAGATTAGAATCTATACTGCAATCAAACGACGAAAACTATATGGACGAAGAAGGAGCAACTATGGAACTTATTGATTTCAATTTTGTGGGTGTAAGGATGCCAGAAGGAGGAGCAAGATTGAAAGCAATAACAGAAACAGACATGTATAAAAAGAAAGGTGTAATACGAATAAACAATGACGACAACATATGTTTGGCAAGGGCAATCGTTGTAGCGAAAGCAAAGATTGAGGAACACACAAAATACGAGCAAATCAGAAAAGGACGCAAAATCCAAGACGAACTGGCAAACAAACTGCACGAGGAGGCTGGTGTCATGAAAGATTTATGTGGGCTTTCTGAAATTAGTGAGTTTGCTAAGCACATTGACTACAACATTGTTATTGTTGAATATCCAGACAAAATAGTTTATAAGACTGAGATGAAGGACAAAAGGAACATATACATACTAAAAACAATGAACCATTACGACACCATAACAAGCATGAAAGCATTCTTATCAAAACGAAACTTTTGCGAGAAATGTATGAGGGGGTACGAACATAATCACGCATGTGAATTCAAATGTAATATATGTCAAACTGAAGGATGTAAAGGATATGACAATATTTCAAAATAAAAAAAGGGGAAATGAGTGTAATAGAAAGTTTCCGAATGATGAATGTTTCAATAATCATAAACAAAATAAGTTATGCGACACAAAGAAAAAATGTATCACTTGTGCTAAGACTTACAAAGGAGAACACAAATGTGGATATGAAAAATGTAGGAACTGCAAAGAACTAAAACCTCTATCACACCAATGTGAGTTAAAGAAAAAAGTGATACATGAACCATCAACCAAATATGTATTCTTTGATTTTGAAGCAAATCAAGAGACAGGAACACATATTATCAATCATTCTGAAAGTCAATATTTCGACGACAGCACACCAATCATACATAAAAACATTGAACAATTCTGTGAGTGGTCATTGGGTGTAAAACATAAGGGTTATACATTCATAGCACATAATGCACGGGGATATGATTGTCAATTTGTATTGAAATGGTTGATTGAAAAAGGAATAACTCCATTTGTGATATATGAAGGTGGTAAAATAATGATGATGTCTATTGGTAATGGGAAAGAACAGATTAGATTTATAGATAGTTTATCATTTCTAACTATGCCTCTATCTGACTTTCCTGACACATTTGGACTTACTGAATTGAAAAAAGGATACTTTCCTCACTTCTTTAATAAAACAGACAATCAAACATACATAGGCAAAATACCAGACATGGACGATTACGGATATAACTCATTCTCAAAGAATAAAAGAGATGATTTCCTGAAATGGTATGAGGAGCAAAAAGACAAAGTTTTTGATTTCAATAAAGAAATGATTGAATATTGTCATAGTGATGTAGATATACTAAGGAGGGGGTGTATTGAGTTTAGGAAGCGATTTATGGAGTTCGGAATTGATCCATTTCAATACACAACTATTGCCTCTACATGTATGGCACTATTCAAAGCAAACTACATGCCTGAGGACAGCATAGCAGTTATACCGACAAACAGAACAGACAAAGCAAAAACAAGTCGTATGTGTGTGGAGTGGTTAGCATACAGAGAAAAAAAGGACAATGCCAAAATTCAACATGGTCTAAATGGTAAAGAAAAAATACTAAACTTACCCAAAGGTGTGAAAGCCTACTTAGACGGATATGACGAAAAGACAAAAACGGCATATGAGTTCCATGGTTGTTATTGGCACGGGTGTCCTGAGTGTTTCAATGGAAATGAACTAAACAGAGAAAGGTCTGTGAATAAAACATTTGGACAACTATACAAAGAAACTAAACTACGCGAAACTTTAATCAAGCAACATCCGGAAGTTAGTCAATTAATAACAATATGGGGGTGTCAATGGAACAGGATACGAACAAAGGAAGAATTCAAAAGAGAAATAGAAGAGACATTAATTGAGCAAGAAGCAATCAATCCACGACATGCTATGTTTGGTGGAAGGACGAATGCTCTATCTCTATACTGGAAATCTATGAGTGAATATCAGTATGCCAAGTATATAGATGTGTGCTCTCTCTATCCGACTGTTATGTACTATGACCCCTATCCTGTGAAACACCACAAAGCAATAAGAGGAAAAGAGGCATATGATATGTTGAATAATAAAACAGCATTTGGTGTAGCAAAAATAAAAATACTACCACCTAGAGGACTAATTCACCCAGTCCTTCCATGTCAAGATAGAGGAAAGATGATGTATTATCTATGTAATAAATGTGGAAAGGAAGGATTACAGGACAAATGCCAACACACAGACGAAGAGAGAACACTTACAGGCACATGGGCGACACCACTTATTTACAAAGCCATACAAAAAGGCTACAGACTTATTAAAATTTATGAATTATGGCATTGGAATGAACAGACAACAGAACTATTCAAAGAATACATTAAGACCTTTCTAAGAGTGAAACAGGAATCAAGTGGCTATCCATCAAATGTCATTACAGAAGAAGACAAAGACAATTACATTAAGGACTATGAAGAAAAAATGAAAATCAAATTGGACAAAAGCAAGATTGAAAAGAATGAAGGAAGAAGGGCTGTAGCGAAACTATGTCTTAACTCACTATGGGGAAAATTTGGACAACAAAACAACAAGACACAAACAAAAATCATAAGGAGTGAAGCCGAACTATTCAAAATACTAAATGACAAGAAGATAAATGAAGTATCTATCAATATGATAAACAAAGAATGCCTAGAACTATCTTACAACCTACACCCTGAAAAAGTATCTGACCCCTACAATACAAATATCTGTGTAGCACTATTTACAACAGCACATGCGCAAATGAGATTGTATGATATGATGGACAGATTAGGTAATAGAGTGTTATATCACGACACAGACAGCGTAATTTATTCCGTAGATGAGAAAGAAGGACAGACAACAATACCGACTGGTGATTTATTGGGACAATGGACAGACGAATTGATAGACAAAAAGACGAAGGTAAGCAGAAAGATAACCACATTTATTGGAGCAGGACCTAAATCATACGGCTACATACTAAATGATGGAACAACCAAAATGAAATTAAAAGGATTTTCAATGAATAACGAGACTTGTAAAAAATTGAACTTGGTTAATATGTTTAGTATCATAAGCAATGGATTGAAAGTACAAGACACTGAACTATCTAAAAAGGCATATGAAGAATTAGAAGACCTACTAGAAACAAAAGGAGAAAAGTGTATAGCAAAGAATGTAGCAGAGGCTGGAAATGTAATCATACACACCAACAGCAAAATAACAAGAAACAAAAAGACAAAAACAATTACGTCAGAGCATTTACAAAAGATATTTTCATTTACTTACACTAAAAGAGTAATTCAACCTCTAAAAGAAAACCAGATCACGACATTACCATATGGATACTAAGCAAAAAAAAAGAAAAAAAGGAATTTACAAAAAAGAGAAAAAAAGAAAAAAAAAAGGCATCTGGTAGAGAGTGGTTTGTTAAGAGTAAGCAGTGGGAGTTGAACCGACGACAACGACGGACAACACCACCAACATACTAATTACACCACCCATCACCATACCACGAGAAGGAGCATTAAAAACACTTTTTTTTGTCGGTGCTTGCTTTGGTTTCGGTTTTCTCCTCAGTCAAAGCGCAATGTTATCACATGTTTTTTATCAGAGAATGCGAAAACAAAAAATCATACTTTTCGTTTTCGCACTTTTGGCCTACTTTGTAGCAGCTCACCTTGACGAGATGAGTGATTACGTTGATGATGAGGCTAAAGATGACTATCAAAATGAAATTTCAAGCGATGATGATGTTGAAAGAGAAGAAAATAATTGGTTTGAATATTATTCAGACAAAAGAAAGAACAAAATTATTTCCGACAAAATAGCCTTGGAGACAAAGAAAAAAAACTTGTCAAAAAAGATAAGACAAATTAAACTTGAACTTGACGAGGTAGAACGAAGACTCGAAGCTGTCGAACAAAGAGACAATGAAATACAAGAGGAAAGAAAGCAATTAGAAAATGCAAGGAAAGTTAAAAGGCAGAGAATTAGAAAGGAAAAAGAGACCAAAAAAGAAATAGCATTTTTTGAAAGATGGTTAGAAAAAAATAAATTTCCAATGTCCCGTCAAGAGGAAAATTACGCAAGAAATTTGATTGGTGGTGGAAAAACATTTGAGGAAGTTATTGTAAAGTATAAATTGTATATTGAAGGAGTAAGGTAGAGTTGTGTGATTTGTGCTGTCTGCCTACCTGCTCACTTCTCATCAATGAACATGACACACATTTCACAACAACATAAAAGCACACTTGTTATTTGACTATTTTTTCAAAAAGAATTTTAAAAGAATTATTTATTTTTACAAAATTATCAAAAAACAACGGCTTCAAGGCACTGCCCACACATGTTTTTTTGTGCTTTTTGGTGTGGGGCAGGAACCATGCCACCTAAGAAGAAGTCTCCTTCCAAGCCGACTGCTGAGGAGCCCGATGAGGTTCCATCTGAAGTTCCTGCTGAAGTTCCTTCAACCCCAGACGCCAAGCATCCATTGCACGAAGACCCTGTGCTTCAAACTGAGGTTGAACGAAAAGAAAAAAATATCAGTCCTTTTGAGAAATTGGGTGTAAAGTTGAAGGAGAATGAGCCAGAAAAGTATTGGGAAGAGAAACAAGTTTGGGTTAAGTTTTCCGACAAGTACGATGAGCCAGACCAAGTGGCTGAGAAGAAAAAACCTGATTTCAAAGAAGCAGTTTTGATGGGGGGCCCCGGGAAAGCAGATCCCAATAGTTATGTTGCTCTTGGAAGCGACGGTGTGATAAGGGTCTTTATATCATGGTCTGCTTTGAAGGGTTATTATATCAAAAAGAAAGGTGTTCCTTTCTACACAAAGGTGGCTATAAATCAAGAATGACTTTCTTTTTTCTTTCGCGTGTTCCAGTGCGGACATTTGATTGGTCTATTTCCTCTCTTTTAAGTAAATGCTTTGTTTGCTTATCTTTAGTTAGTTGTTTCAGTTCTTTATTAATATCTGTCTCTTCCGGATCGTCGGTAGTGTCAGTCTTTAATAAATGTCGTGGAGGTACAACATCATCATTCGTTAATACAATCCGGTATCCCTTACGGGCTTTGACAGTGTAGATTTGCTTGCTCCATGTCTTTCCTCCCTTTTCTAAAATGTGTTTCTTGTTCAACTTTCTAACTCTGTCTCCTTCTTTGAAACCAAATAAATATTTATCAACATATCTATGTTGTTGGCTAATATCATATCCTTTAAATACATCAATTGGCGCCGCCTTAATCGCTGAATGTTCTTTCTTGTTATAATAATAAACAACATCTTCAATATAACTTATCCAATCAAAATTACGATTAAAAGCCCATAATACATGTAATCTTTCTCTAAGTGTTCTAACAAATCTATCAACAATACCTAACGAATTATGATCACCTACTTCAACCATAAATTGTTCAATTCCATTATTTCTCATCCACTCACCAACTGCACCTTTAAACTCACCGCCATTCTCTGATATGTATGCTTTTGGCTTTGGTAATTTCTTGAGTGCATCTAAAACTGTGGTAGAAAATTTATTCTTTATAGGTATTGCGTGAGCATAGCGACTATGAATATCAATCCAAATAAGGGCAAAATTATAATTTTTATTTTTTGTAGCAACCTTACTCATATCCATTAAATCAATATTGACCATATCCAATACTTTGTCCGCCCATATTGTTGTTCCTCTAGTCCTCGGTTTAGTCTGACGAAATAATTCTTGGGCAGTTTTGGTATTTTCTTCAACTGTTGGATCGCCTCGCGGAGTATCTTCTAGTTGTGTATCCTTATCCTGTGCATTAATATTGCTAGTGGTGTGTTTGTGGTCCATTAGAATTTCAAAAATATCTTATCTGCTTCCTTACTTTTTTCTTTACTTTTTGGTGTATTGTTATATACATTAACTGATATTTTTTCGCTTCGTTTTTTACCGCCTCGTTGTTTTACGCCTGTTGGTTCATTATCTTCGCTTTCTTCACTTTCACTTTCTTCTTCTTCTTCGCTGTCATTCTCTGGCTTCTTTGGTTGTGGTGATTTCTTTGTGTTTTTCTTCTTGGGCTTTTTGGCATTCTTTTTTATCTTTCTAAGCATATGATTTGCAATAACCTCAGACATATCAATTTCGCTATCGCTTTCGCTTGATTCATCTTCAATCTCAGGATTTTTAAGTATCTCTTTCGCAACACTAACTTCAGCATCAGTCTCAATAAGTTCTTCCACTGATGCTTCTTTTAGTTCTCCTTTTTTACGAAGCATTTCACGAGCCCATTCGTCCTTTCGCCGTTCAGCATTTTCTCTATTTGCTTGAACTGCTTTCTTCCAGTTTTCCTTTGATGCTTCCTTTGAAGGCATTGATTACAGATGATTGATACTACACTAGATAGTTATATTTTTTGTTAGTATAATTTAACAAAAAAAAAATTAAAATATTTAATTATATAATCTATGTCGCAATATAAATCATTACTTGGCCTTAATGAGTTGGCGGTTGATAGTCTAAACATACTTAACTTAGACTTAACGAACACCAACATAGTAGGTTTAAATACAGACAGAGTGCCAGAAGATGCTGACCCCGTAAATCTTTATTACACTGACGGACGGTTTGACACAAGATTATCTACCAAATCAACTACAGACATAAAAGAAGGAAGCCGTTTATACTACACAGAGCAACGAGTAAGGGATAATGACGAAGTCAAAGCCTCAACTCAACACAGAAGCAATACTTCCAATCCGCACCAAACAAGTTTATATAATTTGATAGACACAAACATATCCGCTCCAACGGTCGGGCAATACTTAACATATAATGATGTAGATGGTAAATGGAGAAATACAACAATCGGCTCAATTGATACACTCACAGATGTAGTCATTACAGCACCAGTGGCGATGAATAGTTATCTAACATATAACTCAATAAACTGGGTAAATAAAACTTTTCCGATAAATGTTGATGAATTCGGCAACATTAGTATGGGAGGTAATCTAAATATAACAGGTGTCAATTTACTAAATACCAAAGATGTTGATACTTGGATATCAGAGCACGAAGACAATAATGATAAAGTGTCAGCGGATGGTTCAATTGATACACACAGCGACTGTACAATAACAACACCTACCAATAACCAACTGCTCATTTATAGCACAGGACAATGGAGAAACACAAACTCTCCTTTCGTAAGATTAGATGGTCTTGCCATGATGATAGCGGATTTAAATATGGGAGGTTTTAACATAACAAATGTCGGTAATGTTGATGGTATTGATGTTTCTGCCCTTGATAGTTCCGCGGTTAAATTAACAGGCGACCAAACAATAACAGGGAATAAAACATTTACTACTTATGTGGGGGTAAAAGACTCAAATCCATTAAACACAGGCAAATTATTCTTCAATTACAACAATAATATGGGCTCTATCTATTCGTCGGAGGCCGGTGGTGCAACGGGCTATCCATTATCTTTTGTAGGCTCGTCCATACTTTTTGCTCCAACAACAGGGGGTGGAATGACATTGACAAATAATGTTTTAAATTTTAACAGCACAACAGCAATCAGCGGACTTCCAGCACCATTCTATGACAATGATGCTTCAACAAAAGCATATACCGATACGAACCTAGCCAAGGACGGAACAACGGCTATGACTGGTAGTTTAAATATGGGAGGATTTAACATAACAAATGTTGGTAATGTTGATGGTATTGATGTTTCTACCCTTGATACCGCAGTCGTCAAACTAACAGGAGACCAAACCATAGCAGGAGCCAAAACATTCAGCAACATAATAAATGCTAGTGCGGGGATTGATATGAAAAATCAAAGCATAACAAATGTGAATCTTGTTGATGGTGTTGATGTTTCAGCCCTTGACACTTCGGTGGTTAAACTAACAGGAGACCAAACCATAGCAGGGAACAAAAAATTTACTTCAACTTTGGAAGTAAGTGGTTCGTCCAATCCAACTACTTTTGACGGCATTGGCATAGCCTTTGATACAAAAATAGGAATGATTGCCGCACAAAAGACAGCAACAGCGACTTGGTATCCGATACAAATAACTGGTTCGTATGTTGATTTATATGCGGGTGATAATGTAATCGCGACAGCAACGGGCACGACACTATCTTTAAACAATAGAAAAATAACAAACTTAGCCACACCATCAGCAACAACGGACGGAGCAAACAAAAGTTATGTGGATACATTAGACGGGCAAAATGTGAAACTAACAGGAAACCAAACCATAGCAGGAATTAAGACATATAGTAGTGGTGTTGAAATAACGGGAAATTCAATCAATTCAACAACAAAGGGAACATTTATCGTTTTCAATTCTACCAGCAATATTGGGTCAATTGCTAGTTTGGATATGAAAACTGCAACATATTACAACTTTGAAATTTCTGCGAAAAAAATAAGTTTTATTATTGACGGGACGATAGTCGGTTGGGTAAATGCTTCGGGGCTAGATTGTAATAGTAGCAAAATAGCCAACCTTGGAACTCCGACATTATCAACAGACGGAGCAACAAAAGGGTATGCGGACACATTGGACGGGCAAAATGTAAAACTATCAACAGACCAAACCATAACAGGAAGCAAAACATTTAATGGGGCGAGCACTGTGATAAAATATCTAACTTTAACGAACAATGCCGATTTTAATAATCAAACTATCACTAATGGCGGAAATATAACATATAATGGGGCGAGGATATTAAACCAAAATGGAGGTGATATATTCTTTTCACAGACATCAGGAGATTATCAGTATTTCTTATTTACTCTAAATACCGCTACAAGTGGAACCGCGAACCAACGAGGTTATGTATTTACGAATGTAGCATCTGATATAAAAGGGGCGGGACTTTATATTTCAAAACTTTTGGATAATAAAAGTGCTTCGTCTGACATTGTCCGTTTTAACAATGCTGGCGGTATGCGATTTTATGGAGCCTTAGATATGAACTCAAACAATATAACAAGTGGCGGAACAATAACTGGAACGACAATTACTTCAACCGCGGGGATATCAACGACGACACTAACCGCAAGCGGATTGATAACGGCAAATGCGGGGATATCAACAACAACGGCAACCGCAAGCGGATTAATCACGGCAAATGCGAGTATATCAACGACGACACTAACCGCAAGCGGATTGATAACGGCAAATGCGGGGGTATCAACAACGACATTGGCAACGAGCGATAAAATAACAACAAGTAAAGATGTATCAAATGTAAGCCGTCCAATAATTATAGGCAATTCAACAAAATCAGCAAATGGGGCGACAGGTGGATTAGAATTATATGGAAATGCTTCAAATATTGGTGGAGCACACTTACAGGCAGTAACAACGGCGGATGCTTATCCAACATTTCAATTATTGAACTGGGCACACGACAATGTCAATTTAAGTTTTGATGCTTATTTTGACGGCACGAACTGGAAATCATCTTCTGCGTCATCTAACTTTCTAATTCAAAAAGGTGTAAAACTCACTTTTTATTATAATTCAGGAACAGCGGTTGGAAACAATATATCTTACACTGAGGCGATGAACATTAATACATCGGGAGAGTTAGTCATCCCAACAGCATCCAGCGGTAATTTATTAATACGAAAAAGACCCGCTTCTACTAACGACCCGCAACTATTTTTTAAATCGGGAGGATATACGAATTATGGAGTAATTGTTTCTTCTACTGGTTTGCTTCATGCTTGGACTACTTCAAACTCTACTACTGGCGAGCCGTCTGGTAGTTATAATTATATCCCGCTTAATGGTGCTTGGACACCATCATCGGATAGACTGCTTAAATCAGATATTAAAACATTAGATTGCGGTGATTGTTGCGAGAAACTAATGAAAATAAATTGTTGTTCGTATTATTGGAAAGCAGACAAAAAGAAAGAAAAAAAGAACCACGGATTTATTGCGGACGAAGTTAAAAAAATATTTCCTGAATTTGTATCTGAAAGTGGAATGAAAGCAGAGGATGGAGAAGGCTACCTTGAAGGCGTAACATACACTGACTTTATACCTGTATTGGTCAGCGGATTTCAACATATGGCGGAAAAAGTGATTAATTTAGAAAAAGAAAATAAAACTTTACTTAATATATTACAAGATTTAACCAACCAACTAGCCGAAATCCGAGCCGTTGTATATCCAACCAATGGCTAATAATACAACTAGACTTCACAGACCACCGCCAGTCATTGAAATAGACGGCGAACTAACTCCAGAAATAAAAAATCGTGTTTTAGACATTTCATTGAAGAATGAGGAAAAAAAAGTAGAGCACGAATTGGAAGATAACTGGAATTGTTGTTGTATAACAAACAGACCGACAGACAGCCGACTTATTAAATACTTATTTCAAATGGGTATCATTATTGCCATTATAACCCTTTGTATCGTAAGGCTATCTGAAAAGAACTTGCCTTGTGAGGTTGCTAATACTTATGTCGGAATCCTAACACTATTGATTGGCATTTGCCTTCCATCACCTTCTTCAAAGAAATGATATTTTACTCATGCACTTCGTGCCTTCGTAAAACATCGTCCACCATTAAAGTATAAAAACGATGTTTGAGAATAAGCGAGAGTGCGTAGCACGAAGCGCAATTCTCAAATATCAAAGAAATGAGCAATCGTATAAGTGGATTTTATACCAAGAAGCATCACTACCCGAACACATTAAAGGAATGGCTTCATCAAAACTAATACACCAATCTGACATTGGCTTATACACACATTTAAATTTACTTTCTATTCCTTGCTTTATACAATAAGCACAACTCTCATTCTTTTTTTCGCTTATCCGTGAGTAAAAGTCGCAGGCCGTCCGTCCTAACACAGACCACATAAATAATAATATTAATAACATAATATATTACACAATATATAAACAATGTCGGAGCACAAATACCAAAAGATTATTTTTCTGAGCAATGATTTTGCTGGAGGAAGCAAAACATTTAATAAGAATATCCAAATGTCATTCACACCCACCAAAATGAATGTTAAGTTTATCCACTATATGAACGACCAGACAGAGACAAAAACCAGAATTCTTTACATGGATAGAATTGGAATTATTGGCACATTCGCCGATAGTAATATAGCAAACATTTCAAACCTCGGTTATAATTTGGGTGTTGTAGGATGGACAGACGGACAATATACATTTAAAGTCCTTGAAACCGACAGCGGAAATATTGACACAGGAAATTTAGCGGGCTGATATTTGTTTCAGACTTCGTCTTCAACAAACATCGACAACCGATTTATTTTAAACAATAAAGAAAAAACGATGTTTTAGAATAAGTGAGAGTGCGTAGCACGAAACGAAATTCTAAAATATCATGCAGAAGATTAACAATGTCAAAGTTAAGCCTGTGAAGCAGGATGGAAACGGAGATAAAAAAGCAAAAGGTTATAAATTATTCAATGAGCCGTATGCTAACATATTTTTGCTTGCCCGTAAGAAGAGCGGTAAGACGACAGCACTCTTTGAAATACTGAAAAGGACAACCGACAAAAAGACCCGTATTGTCATTATTGCTTCAACAATACACAAGGACTACATTTATAAAGCGATGGTAAAGCACTTTAAGAACAGAGGCAACCCGATGGCAATATATACCTTTCTTAAATCAGATGGTGTAAATGTTATTGATTATGAGTTAGACAAACTGAACAGACATGACGAGCAACACGAAGGAGAAGTAAAACAAGACAAAGAAGAAATAGAGAAGCCACAATTTTTATACTTTGGAAAAGAAGAAAAAAAGAAACAGAGCACCGCAGAGGTAAAAGAAAGGCAGAGTAAATATATATCTCCAGAGGTTGTTTTTGTTTTGGACGATTTAGGGAGTGGATTAAGAGACAAGTCCGTAAGTGATTTGTTAAAAAAGAACAGACACTATAAATCAAAGGTTATTATGTCAAGCCAGTATTTGAACGACCTACGGCCAGAAGCCATTAAGCAGTTAGATTATCTATTAATCTTTCCGGGGCAATCTCAGGACAAAATGGAACTCGTGTATAAACACTTGGACTTATCTTTTGACTTTGATTACTTTCTTCAAAAGTATCACGAAGCAACAAAAGAGAGATTTAATTTTCTTTATGTCTCAAGTGTTGATGATGAGTTAAGAAAAAATTTTGCTTATCGTCTTAAAGTAAAAAAATAAAATTCGTAATTAATTATTTTTCTGTATTATATATGCCAGTATCACCAGTGATAATTTCACAACCATCAGGATATAACATCGGATACAATCCATCAATGCCACAGAAGGGAGGAAAAAAGAAAACTAAGAAGAAGGGATGTGGTCAAAAGGGAGGAAAGATTAACTGGGCTAAGGTCGGAAAAACTGCCTTGGCTGTTAATAAATTCTTTCGCGATAATAAGGTAATCTCTAGGACTGCGGGGGCATTGAGTAGTGTTGGGGTGCCTTACGCTGGTAGTGTTAGTGCTACTGCTGCAATACTTGGGTATGGTAAGCAACGAGGAGGGGCTGTAAGGTTCAGATAAAATGATATTTTGTTCTGACTGCCGTCATCACAAAACATCGATGACCATTATTTTTTTCCAAAATAAAAAACGATGTTTTAGAATAAGCGAGAATGCGAAGCATAAAGCGCCATTCTAAAATATCAAAGGTAAGACCCCCGCGGGTTTATAGGAATAAGAGCGGGAGACAATATATTATCCAGAAGGGTAAAAAATATTATCTTAATTTTGGTAAGAAAACAAATGATATGAGCACACTTCAAATCGTTAAGTTGTTTTTGAAATATATCGGTAAGCCGAGGTCGCAAAGGCAGGGTCACAAACCAAGAGAAAAAATAATCAAATCTGATTTCAATTGTCTTGAACACGAGAACAGAAACCAGATACAAAGCAACTTACAAAAGAAATATGAGTTAATACATGAAGAGGAAGAAAAGGAAAAGAAGAAAAGGGAGGATTTAGAAGAAGAGAAGAAGAGGCTAGAACGAAAAGACGTAGCAGATGTGAAGGAAAGGCAGGATGAGTTAGCAAGGATACACCGCAATGAACTATCAGATATTAAGGAACGACAAGAACAAAAAGCCAGAGAACTAAGAAGGGAGCAAAAACTCATAGATGATGTAAAATATGAAGAAGATAGAAAAAATAGAATACAAGCATTACCACCGCCACCACAATATCAATATATTATGCCGCCGCAATATGGACAGCCACAAGCACCGCCACAATTTGGAGCACCACAACAAGCACCGCCATTTGGAGCACCACCACAAGCACCGCCATTACCTAATTTAGGAGATGAAGCACCATTGAAAACGAAAGAGCAATATGAGGAAGAAAAAAAGCAAAAGCAGAAAGATATTGAAACACTGAAATTAGCAGGATATACAGATAAGTTCATAAAAAAGATGAGTCTCAAAGACTTACAAAAAGCCAGTCAAGATATTCAGACGGCTATAGCCACAGCGACGTTTTTAGAGGAACAGAAAAAGTTAGCAGAAGAATATAAAGAAAAACTTGAAAAGGAAAAAAAGAAAGCGGAAGAAAAGGGTAAGCATCTTGAAAATTTACAAATTAATCAATTTTTAATCTCTGGATTTTCAAAAACTTATCACCCAACCATTACCATAAAAGAGTTAGCACAGGTTTTAAAAAAGAGACTAGATAATGATGGTCATAACAAATTAAATTACAAAGACACTTCAAAGTGGATTATTAACATGATTAAAAGGTTTAATGTTGATGTTGGAAGTGAGGTGAAAAACGTAAAAAGAAAAGTGGCGGATTATGCTAGATATGAAGAGTATATGGGTATTAATGAGCAAAAAGGTAGTGGGGCGAAGACATTAGAAGAATTAAATGATAAAGTATTTTCAATAGCGAAAATAAAAAAATACTTAGCCCGCAAAGATTGGAAACACACAATGAACAAACATGATTTTGTAAATACTCTAACTAACAAAATGACTTCCGATCCCAATTTAGATAAACGAGTTTCAACAGATTTGAATATTGACGAGGGAATGCCACTGGAGGGGGTTCCACCGGAGGGGGTTCCACCCCCTACCATACCCCCGAGCGTCGCGGAGACAACCATACACCAGCCACCAGAGCCAGCAACGGATACGACTACACTGCCAGACCAAACCATTCCACCAAGTGATGCGGATACAACCATACCCCCAAGCGTCGCGGAGACGCCACAGCAAGAGGGTGAGGGGAGGGGACTAATGACTAATGAAATAGACGACATAATGAAAAAATATGGATGGTATCTCGGAGCAATAGCCAGTGATGAAATCTATAAGTTGAAGCCCGGAAGCAGAAAGCGATACGGATTTATTATGAATTTAGATAATCACAAACAAGCGGGGTGTCATTGGATTGCTATATGGGTAAGTCTAGATAAAGACAGGAGTGTTGAAGTCTATGACCCATTAGCACTTTACCAACCAACGGAAGTCTTTCAACAACAAATGAAACAACTAATTGACCGAAGCCACCCCGATAGTTATTTATTAATGAAGGTTAATCAAGTAAAGAACCAATCAAACACATCGGATACATGCGGATGGCACTCAATGAGGTTTTTAATGGAGCGGGCGAAAGGCAACCGATTTAAGTTTGCTAGTGGCTATACAGACTTAAAAGAAGAAGAAGCGGAGAAATTAAAAGCACAGAATTGGTATGATAATTTTGATACATACATTTGAAAGATAGTTATCAACTACACTCTCATTCGTTTCACTCATTCTCGTTTGTTGATAACCATCGAAAACCGATTAATTTTTTTTGAAAAAGAAAAAACGATGTTTTAGAATAAGAGAGAGTGCGACAGCACGAATCGCAATTCTAAAATATCAATGGAGTACAAGGGAGGAAGAAGTTCTGGCATCTATTACATAAATAGCAAAAACAGAATAACGGGTTCAGACAGCGACTTTACACACGAGATAAACTTCAAATCACTAGACAATCCGACTCACTGCAAAATTCTTCATATCTATGTTCCAAAGTCGTATTACTCTGTGGCTTCCCCATATAATACTTTTACATTATCCGAAGACGGGTATGATGCTTTAATTACGATACCTGAAGGAAACTACACAATGAACAACTTAAAAAATAAACTGGCCGAGGTACTGACGGCAGACAGCCCAAATGACTATACTTATGTGGTATCTAGTAATAATACCAACACAGACCCCGAGGATGGCAAATTAACATTCAGTGTTTCAAATAACGGTGGTATTCAACCGCAGTTTATATTTGATGCTGATACACGTATTCATGAGGTAATAGGTTTTGATAGAAATTCAACATATTTCTTTACTAATGATTTTATTAAATCGCCAAATGTAATTATTCTAACTGGTGAAAAGATTTTGTACCTTCAATCAGACTTAGTGGGGGAAGGTGATAATCATGTGCTACAAGAAATATACACTGCCAACGAAATTCCTTTTGGTGCCGTTATATACGACGGAAGTGGGTCTGAGTATGGTAAGAAATTATCAACAAGTTCAAATAATGTATATAGGTTTTATCTTACAGATGAAAACGACCAAGCGATTAATCTTAATGGGTTAGGTATTGTAATGACATTATTAATTTACAGAGAGACTAATTATTTTAATTTATTTACATCATTCTTCAATCTTTTGAAACAGATATAAAGATATTTGACAATTTCACTTCGTGCTATTCGCACTCTCGTTTATTGTCAAACATCGAAAAAGGTAAGTTAATGGCTTACGATGTTTTATGATGATGAAGTCAGAATAAAATATCAATTAATTATTTTAGAATTATTTATTTTTTTCTATAAATATATTCTTCTGAATTAGTTAATAATCTCAACTGCCTAAAAATCAAAAACAAAATGCCAACTCAACACGGCGGAGAATTAGACTTCAGTAAGACTGATTATATCAGTGCTTCTTATCGTTTGAATAAACTCGCCCCACGTGAGGGTTCTGGAACTTTTGAGGTCACCACTGCTGGTGGGCAAGAACGATCATTTGACCTTATCAGTCGCCCGTTCAATCTCGTCCGCTCTTATTTGAGTTTTACTTATACTATGAGAGCAGCGGGCGCTAACACTTATTCAATAATTTTTATGGACTGCCTTTCATCCATTAGACAAATTCAACTTCAGACCCGTAGCGGTGTTTATTTGTGCGACCTTAATAACCTCGGGACTGTTACTAAAATGCTTTGGAAGCCTGAGACATCTTTGAAGGATTTCCTTGACCTTCCTAACCACGATGTAGCCACTGGATATGGTTGTATGCTTCAAAAGTGTAATGCTAATGGATTGATTAACATTAGTGCCGCAGCAGCCACCAGAACAGATTTTCGTGGAATGACTGATGGTGCTAACAACGTGGCGGCGAGAACTCTTGCTATGTTTGCTGAACCTCCCATCAGTGCTCGTCGTCATAACGATGCCGCATTGACTGACGGGACTGGCGTGCTTTCTCCTGTAAATGTTAATTACAACGAAGCAAAATATCTTGTAGGTAGTGCCGAAAATGCCGCCACCGCTATCAATGTGAAAATTCCTTTGAGTATGCTTATTAATACTATTTTTGCTCTTGATAAAACCATCATGTTTCCAGAGATTTTGACGATGCGGATTGTGTGGAGTGCTACTGACAGATCTAGTTATACAGTGACTAATGGTGCGGCGACTGCTATTAATACTGCGAATGTCGGATCCGCTGCGATGGCTGTCAATGCTGATATTACTAATATTGCTTTGTTTCTGGCTGTTAAAACTAATCCTGATGTCATTCAATCCATTCAGGCGAAGATTGCTAGCCCTGAGGGTATGAGTTTTAACATTGATTATCCTTATGTGTATAAAAACACTATCGCAGCAAGCACAACACAAAACATTATTATGAGATTTAACCGCGGACACTGTCGCAGATTGAAGAAGATTTATCACTCTGTTTTCAACAAAGAATACTTCTTATGACCACGATAACAGAGCACAGGCAAAGGTTGTAAGTTTTTACACCACACTTGACGGAGCACGACAGCAGGAGTTTAATATTGATACCTCCCTAGAAGAAGACTATATGTATTTGAAGACAAAGATTGAGGGTTCTGCTTTGTTGAATGCGGACATATACAAATATAACTGGTTTTGGTGTGATGCTTGGGATAACACTCGTCCGCTGTGGAGCAAAGACCAGAATAAGATTAGCGGACTTGACCTGTCTATGGAGCGACGATGGGAATTCATTGCGACGACTGCTAATAATGCTCACAACCATTACACAGTGGCAATTGCTCAGCGAGAGGTTCAAGTGAATGCAAATGTTATTTCAATTAGTTAAATGTGTAATTATTAATTTTGATAGTTAATTTATTTTTTTGATAATATATAACAATGAGCCACCAGAGAAACTTAATCGCACAAAATCCTGACGGCGAATTTATAAATGTCAGTGCTGGATATGATGGAAACCTTGAAACTAATAATATGAAGACCGCTTTTGGTGAAGCAACTAGCGCGCAATTAACACCAGTATTACAGGAAATCTTTCCATATACCATTAATACTAGGATATGGACAAAAACAGAAACAAAATCGTCTGTATCATTCTTGAATAATATGGCTGAATTGAAAACAACTGCTAATGCGACGGCGGATGCTGGATTAGTAAGTAAAAGGAGAATAAAATATAGAACTGGAACGGGTGTCCTCGCCCGCTTTAATGCTATATGGACAACGGATGATACAAAAGATTATTATTCATTTATTGGAATAGGAAATGACCTTAACGATGGATTTTATTTTTACAAAAATCAAGCAGGAATGAATATCGCGCATTGTGCTGGAGGTGCTGTATATTATATTGACCAAGTAGATTGGGACGACCCTTGCGATGGAAATTTTGCTATGCCAGACTTAGATTGGAGCAAAGGAAATGTATTTCAAATTCAATTTCAGTATCTTGGGTTTGGTGCTATTAAGTTTTATATTGAAAATCCCATAACAGGATTATTTCAATTAGTTCACATGATTGAGTATGCGAATGCTACTGGTGTAAGCCTGCGAAATACAACATTACCTTTTATGGCAGTCATGAGAAATGATGCAAAGACTGAAATACAAATTCTTAAAACGGCGAGTGCTAGTTTATTCATTGAGGAGTCAAATACTATTAATACAAGTATTACAAATACTGCGGAAGGGACTGAAGCAGGTAATATAACTGAAAGCCCCATTTTGAGTATCAGGAATAAAGCGCTATTCAATAATAGCCTAACCAACTATTCGAATGTCTTTCATTCCTTGGTAAGTATTACAAATGAAAATACTAATTCAAATGTCGTCAGAATGTTATTGAATGTGACGCTAACAGGGGCTGGTTTTGCTGATGTTGATGCCACAACTTCAATCGTAGATACCGACACAAAAGCGACTGCCATCGCCAACGGAACGACAATTTTTAAGATTTATGTAAATGCTGGCTCTACTCAACAGATTAATCTCAGAACATATGATATTCAATTAACACCGAACGATGTTTTGACATTCACACAGAAGGCTGTGTCAGCAGGTAGTGGTAGTAATATTAATGTTATCGCTAACTTCATAAAAGACCAATAAAGCAAAAAAAAAAAATATAATAGAATATCATATCACAAATATTTTTTACCGCATCTTTGTTATTAAAATAAGGTTGTTTAATTAAATATTCAAGGTATGGTTTATCAATCTTAGCAACATCTTCAATTTTCATTTTTTTATACTTTCCATATTGAAGAACAACATCTTTCTTTAATATACATCCTTCTTCTGTACATGTAGCAGTCGCTATCTCTTCTCCTACATTAGCCTTTATTTCGGTAATTCCAGTCTCTTTTAAATCACTCGCCTTAAAAGGAATGCTCTCTTCTTGCTGACCGAAGGTCGCATCTTCAACTATGTTGGAGTCTAATGTGGCATCCAACTGAATAACTACTTTCACATTGTCATCGCGGGGTTTGTATTGCTCATAGAAAGATACAATGTCATGCTTAGTCTATTTAATCGTTGGCTTTTTAATAGAAACATCAATGTTCCATTTTTCAATTTCATTCAAGTAGTCCTGTTTGGTGTTGAGGTCGGTCATAGGTATATATACTACAAAATAATTTTTATTAAATTTATTTTTTTACTTCACTTTTAATGTCTGTAAATTTTTCAAACCACTGCTGTTTCATAACACATTCAAGATATGGTTTGTCAATGGTAGCAACATCTTGAATTTTCTTACCTTTATAGTTACCAAATGGAAAAACATCTGTTGGCTTGCCAGCCCTCACATTTTCAATCATTTGGATTCGTCAGTAATTATCTTTTTAACATAGGTAATAGAAAATGTTTCTTTTTTATTTTCAATAGAGAGTTTCCCAAACTTCTCACATAATCTAGTGAGGGTGGTCATTAGTCTATATAGAGTGGTAAAAAAAATTATGGAAAAAAATTAATTAATCAAACTCACAACAGGATAGAACTTTTATTTTTTCAAAAAAAGATAACTAAGTTCAGGACAGCAGTAAAAACTAAGAGACTGATTTTGATGTATCTTCTTCTTGATTTGGCAAAAGATAGATGAGTTATCTTTTTTTTAGAGTTTGAGAGAAATTCATATATAAACTATTTATTTATTAAGAATGATTGTATTGAATTTGGATGAAATTATGTATATTTTTATTGAAATTAATAGTAAGAGTAATTTATATGAAAATAGCATTATTTTATATAAAAAGATAAGTGACTTATAGTTGTACCTATAGTAGTCTTGATAACGGGATGATTGGATGATGGATGATGATGGATGATGGATGATGGATAGATGATGGATGGATGATGATAGATGATGGATAGATGATGGATTGATATATGGATGATGTATGGATGGATGTATGGATTATGGATGGATAGATGAAGGAAAACATTTGCATCAGCAAACAAATGGAGCGGGCAGGGCGTGCACTTCTTCTGCTTCTTTTCCACCTATTATAAATCTGTTAGATTTGATGAGGCTTTACTAATTTCTAAGTAATTATTTCTTATCCACCAGAAGATGCGAAGAGGAGGAGCTGTTGTAGAATACCAGAAAAGCCTGATGATCCAGGCAACACTTATTTAAGTTTGCCGCAAGAAATCACTTTTTTACATATACAAAATATAATAAGACTTAGCCTTGTGGGTTTTTTAAATTTTATTTCAACCGTATCGACAAGGAACCACATTTTTCTCGAGGTGGTGATATTTTTTGATCGTTTGAGCGTTATGCCGTACTCTATCTCTACTCCGAAGCAGCCTCTGGAGAGGCAAGAAGGCCGCTTTCGTTTATAAAATGTCTGTGGGACAAGTTAACGCTGCTGGAAATGTGGATTCGGGATCGAAGCTTTCAGTTGGTGGGAAAGAAGGGAAAAGAGAAAGAGTATCACGGTCAGCCACCACAATCAGCCTGAAGAGAAAGAAAGAAAAAGAAATCGGATGAGAAGCAAAATGCAGAAAGAATGTCTTCTCACTGACTCTAGAGTAGTTTGCTGTGCTGTTCTTAGTCGAAACTGAAACTGAAGGTATGACCTGCGTGTGCGATTGAGGCGCACTTGCAGACACTGCCTCACTCACCACTCCACTCACTCCACTTGATTAATGTATCTTTACTTTTACCCTTTACGCTTAAGGTGTAAAGATTCACGGATTTATAAGTATAAAAGTTCTGTATAAATTTGATCATATAAAAATTAGAAAGAGAAGTAAGAGAGAGAGAGAGAGAGAGAGAGAGAGAGACAGAGACCACGCACAGAACTACGCACTGCGCACATCACCATCTCACAATCTCGCAATTCACCATCTCCCTGTTACACTCGCCATCCCTCCATCTCACCATCTCACCATCTCGCTATAACACCGTTTCCATTTTACACGCCATCTCACCATCTCACCATCTCACCATGTTCAACATCTCTCCATCTCACTGACTCACTCACTCAATCACTCTCACTCACTCACTCAATCACTCACTCACTCACCCACCCATCCAACCACCCACTCACTCACTCACCGACTCACTTACATCTCTCTCTCTCTCTCTCTATATATATACATATATATACATATATATACATATGTATATATACATATAATATTGTCTCTCTTCTTCTTCTTCCTCTTCTTCTTCTTCTTCTTCTTCTTCTTCTTTCTCTTCTTTCTTTCTTTCTTTCTTTCTCTCTCTTTATCTATCTCCCTCTCTCTCTCTCCTCTCTCCTATCTATCTATCTATCTATCTATCTATACATATATCTATCTATCTATCTATATCTCTCATCTCTCTCTCATCTCTCTCCCTCTCTCTCTCTCCTTTCTCTCTTTCTCTCTCTCTCTTCTCTCTCTCTCTCTCTCTCAATCTCAATCTCTCTCTCTCAATCTCTCTCTCTCTTTCTCTCAATCTCTCTCTCAATCTCTCTCTCAATCTCTCCCTATCTGTCTATCTCTCTCTCTCTCTCTCGCTCTCTCTATCTATCTGTCTGTCTGTCTGTCTATCTCTCTGTCTCTCTGTCTCTCTCTGTCTCTCTCTCTCTCTCTCTCTCTCTCTCTCTCTCTCTCTTGCCACTCGCTGTAGAATGCGCGTTTTGTTGCGCGTGTGTTTGCTAGTGTGGAAAAGTTCATATGCGGCGGGGTGTCGGGCGTGACTGCCAAGACAGTGGTGGCCCCGCTGGAACGGGTAATCTATGTATGTATGTATGTATGTATGTATGTATGCATGCATGCATGTATGCATGCATATATGTATGTATGTATGTACGTACGTACGTATGAATGAATCTATGTATGTATGTATATATGGATGGATGGATGGATGGATGGGTGGGTGGGTGGATGGATGTATCATCTATGGTATGTTATCTAGGTGAAGTTGTTGAACCAGCTGGGCACGAGCAAGGGCCTGCTCAACTCACTGCGCTCCATAGCACAGCACGAGGGCTTACGGGTGTGTGTGTT
>WBZZ01004073.1:0-42431 GCA_019918135.1 Paulinella micropora | reverse complement strand
TTAAATATCACTCAATAAGAAAAAATTTTTTATTAAATTACTTGCCGCCGCCGATCAGCTGCTGCTCGCAACGGGCGGCTTGTTCAGGCGTCACTTCCAACAGAATGGCGGCATCAGGAATGGCCGGCTGCTTGAAGACTTTCTCGATGGGCGCTTCGGCTACGGTAGTCTGCAGAACTTCGATCGCCTTTTTTTCGGCGTCCTCGCGATCCTTGCGCTTTTTCGATGCGACGCGCGCCTGTGTCTCGTTGACTTTGCCCAAGGCCAGTGCCAAGGTTGGGTCGAAAAAAGCCAGGTGTTGCATTTTTGCCTCTCCTTGTTCTGGCAAGCAGTCAGTTTATTATTTTTTTTCACTGAGTGCCCCTGAACGCGTACATGATCTGGTCCGCGTCGAGGACGGCCTTCAGATCGGACAATGCCTCTCGTATTCTTCATTGTCTTTTTGCTGGATAGCCTTCTCGAGTTTCTGGCCCTCTCTTGCTGGAAATCAGTGAGGTTGTTAGGCAAGGCACGCAAAATCCACAGTGCCGCGTCCGCAGCAGTGGCATTGGTGCCGAGAAGCTCACCGACATTGCCGTACTTAAACTCCTGTGCCAATTGGCTTGCCTCATCTGACCACTCGATTTGTGGAGGTAACGGTTCGTGTCGCTGGTCACGGCGTATGCCAGGAGGTTTTTCACCGTGCCCGTTGTCATGTCTGCTCCTGTCAACAGAAGCTTGCCGGTGCCTTCTGTCAGACCACCTAAGCCCTCTATGAGTTTTACTCCTGCGCCCCCGAGTAGCTTGCCTCCTTCGCTTGCTACGCTGCCGACGCCTATCGCCAAGCTGCCTATACCACCCCCAAGGCCCGGAGCAGCGCTGTTGGCTGCGCTGCCGATCGTAGTGCCGACCACGTCAGCGGAGCCGCCAACAAGAGCACCGATCAAGCTGCCGACCCCTCCGCCGACGGCCGCGATCGTGCCCAGCGCACTGGCGACCTTGTCGGCGCCGAGCGCCTTTCCGACCTGGATAGTCAGGACCTTTTGCTTGTGTTTGGCCAGCTCTTTATGGTTTTGTGCCAATTGTTGTTTGGACATTATCCCCTTTTGTTCCGCCTCCACAAGCTTGCTCTCGGCTGCGTCGATCTGGGCAAGCATCGCAGTCTTGACCGCCTGTAGCTTGGCGGCGTTGGCTTTCGTGGCTACTTTGCTCTTGAGCTCGCTCATATCCTTGGCGTCCTGTGTTGCCTGTGCCGTCAATTTGTCCAGATTTGCGATTTCCTCCTGGGCCTTTTCTCTTTGGACCTTGGCCTCTGCCTCTTGCTTGGCGGCCTGGGTGATGGTTTCCAACAAGTCTCCCTCTGTGCTCAGCTTCTCCTTGGCGGACTCGTTGAGTTTCTTCTTGGCTTTCACTTTCTCGGCCTCCGCTTCGGCTAACTCCTTTTGTTGCTCTGCCTTCTTGAGTGTGGCGGTGGTCTCTGCGTATAGCTTGGCCACTTCGTATTCGTGTTTTTCGTCTTCGTACAGCTCGGTGGCCTGGTGCATCGCCACTGCCACGTCGATTGGGTCGGGATTATATTCGTTGAGCGCTACCTGCAGCCGGGAGAAAGCAAGGTCAAGTGTCGGGCTAGGAACCAGAACGCCGGCAGTGGGCTCAAGCAGCTTCTCTTTCCATTTGGTAAACGGGTCTGATCCGCCCATTATGGTAGAAAGAAACGAACCGAAGTCCTTGTTATTGGTAGCCTGCAGGAGGGTAGCCGCGTCGGTCTTGGTTTGCGGCGTGACGTACGGCGGCATACTCTTGTGCGGCTTTGTTGCGGCCGCCGCGGGCTTCTTGGTGGGAGGAGGGGGCGGCTCGTCTTCTTCCTTGTCCTCCTCCACTTGGCCGTCTTCGCTCTCTTTTGGACCATCCTCCTTCGTCTCCGCTGCCTTTGGAGGCTCCTTGTCCTCCTCCTTCGTCTCGCGGCCTTTTTCGAAGGCTCTTCTTTGTCCTCCTTCGCCTTCTCGGTTCGTGCTCTTCCTCCTCGGTCGCACCCGATTCATCCTCCTCCTCTTTCCATCTTTTCCGGCCCCCCGCCTTCGGCCCTTCTTGCTTCTCCTCTGTCTTCTCCTTGTCATGTTCCGTGGTCTTCGGCCCCTCCTCCTTCTCTTTTGATTCTGCTGCCTTCGGCTCCTCCTCTTCTTTTTCTGTTCTACCGCCTTCGGCCCCTTCGCTTCTTCTGTCTTTGCGGGCACTGCCATTGCAGGCGCAGCCTCTGCTGGCCCCAGCAGCTGCATGGCCGCGCCGAGGCCGGGGTTTGCGCAGTGCATGAGGCTGCGGGCCCTGGCAGAGACGGCCACGGGGCCCTGGTTTTCCGGCCGCTTGAGCCGCTTTGGCATAGGCGATTCATCCAGCCAGGCCGGCCTCTTGTGAGAATTGCCCGCTACTACCGGCCGGGTGCTGATCCACGGACAGTTTGGAGCAAACATCAGTATTTGTTTACTGATGGTGACAGGAAAAAAATCATTTGAGTCCCTCTTCTATGATCTTCTTCCTGGCCACCAGCCTGGCCTTTTTCTTTCTTGTGGCTTCTGTCTCGTCCGACTTGCCGTGAAGGTCTTCCTCTTTCTTAATCAGCGCCTCAAGCTCGGTTATCGCTTCGCCCAGCTTGTGTGACCAGGCCCTCAGTTTCTCTTCTTGTTTGGGAGTCTTGTTCGCATGGTACGCTGCTACTTGGTGTATAGCTTCTTGTGTCTTCAGGTCGGCTTTCTTGAGCGTAGCACTCTTCTTGAGCTCGTCAAGCACACCGGGCTTCTCTGCCATTTTCTTCATTTCCTCCTCTTCTGCTACCTTTTTAGCGGCCGTGTGCGCCGCCATGTCGACTTTCTTGAGCTTACCGCCCGCCTTGACTGCTTGATTAATCGCATCTTGTGGATCTGTCGGCGCCGCTTTTTGTGTCTTTTGGTCGACTTTCTTGAGCTTCTTGCCGGCCTTGATGGACTGCATCAGCGCCTCTGTCGGGTCCGAAGCCGCCTTGATGGTTTCTTTTCTCCATTCCTTGTACGCCTCCTTGAACTGCCTGGAATATTCATCTTTTGTTATGACTCCGTCGTCTCGTTTTTGGCGCAGCTCTTCGTACTTAGCATGCATCGCACTTATCGCCTTTTCTTTTTTCAGCTCTTCGATTGGACGGCCAGACATTTTGGACGCCAGCTCCCAGAGCTTTTGTTCCAAGTCGATTGAGTCCAGCGTCGATGCACCCGCGGCAGCTTTCGTGTCTGCCTTCGCGCCTGTGTCGGCCGGTAGCGGCGGGGCGGCGGGGATTGACGGGCCTGTGCCGGTCGTCGACAGCGGGGGGGCGGCGGGGATTGACGAGCCTGTGCCAGTCGCCGACAGCGGCGGAGCGGTGGGGATTGGCGAGCCAGTGCTGGCAGCAGGCGCGACCGCATCCAGCACGGTCGAGAGCTGTGGGTTGGCATATTTCATTATTTCCCTGGTCTTGGCCGCCATCTCGGCCGACCCGCCGCCCACAAAGCCTGTGCGCTGCTTCTTGAAAGGCAGCGGCGCATCGCTGGTAAAAGCGCGGCCGGCGTGCCTCTCGCGCCAGGGCTTCATAGGTCGAATCTTTATCAAACTGTCTGGCAGTGAAAATAAAAAAACCTGCTACTTTTTCTTACTGGCAACGGGTTTCCTCTTGGCCTGCTTCTTTTTGGCCTTGTTGAGCGCTGCCTTTACCGCGGCCTTCGCCGGTTCGGCTTGGTCGACTAGCAAGCGCGTCCTGTCACTCAAGACTAGCGGCATATCTTTTTTTTTATATTCGGCGAGAAGTTTTAAAAAAATGATGCAGCAGCAGCAGGGAGGCCCAGTCGGACGGCTACCGGAGCCGGAACAGCAGCTCGGCGAGAAGACAATTGAAGAGAAAATTTTGGACTATGTCGACAAGCAGAAGGACAAGGGCAGGAAAAAGAAGAAGCAACAACAACCGACAGAGCAGCTGCAGCCGACCGAGTTCAAGCGGAACATCGAAGTTTTCTACCCGCGCGAAAATGGGGCGGGGCAGCTGTTCGTGCTCGTCGGCAAGTCGGAACGCGGCAAAACGCACTTCCTGAAATGGCTCCTGTACAGCCTGTGCGCGCGCAAAAAGGACCCTTTTCAGTACGGCTTAATTATGATCCGCACCAAGTTCAAGAATTCGTTCAGTTTCCACTTTGCGAGCGAGCAGCATTGCAAGATCTACGAAGGTTTTAGGATGGACATCTTGCAGAACTATGTAGAAAACCTCAAGAAGCGCTACCTGGAAAACAAACGCTTGGAGCCGTCGTTCATCGTGTTTGACGACCTGGTCGGCATCATCGACTCGACCGACCGCTGGATGCAGAACTTTTTCGGCACGTACCGCCATCATAACATCACGATCTTCATCGCGGTGCAGTACCTTACCGGCCGCAACTCAGTGAGTCCCATTATGCGCGAGCAAACGTCACACTGCATCATGTTCAACTCGAAAGTGCAGCGCACCCTCAACAACTTGTGGGAAAACTACGGACAGCTCTTTCCCAAAAAAGAGTTCCTGGCTCACTTTGCTCAAGCGACGGACGAGCGCAACGTGGGGACGCGACATGCCGCAATGGTTTACCACGAGCACATCGACCGGCTTGAGTACAATTACAAGTCCTGGCTCGCACCCGCTTCGTTGCCGGACGGCGAAGTCATCCTCAGAGGGCCCGACCCGCCGAGGTTGCCGAGCCGCGCGGACGTCCAGAAACAAGAGAGACTGAAACAGCTTGCTTACCGCGCGCCGAGCTGGCTGCCGACTTCGCTCAATGGGATGTCGCGCCAAGAGCGAGAAGTGATGCAACGAATGCTCTTTTACGGCGACCGCGCGAGACAGCGCCTGAAAAAGGACGGAAAGACCATGGCCCAGCGGGACAAGGAGATCCTCAAGCGGTTGGACGACCAAACCCGAGAGGCAGAGAAGCTGGCGGCGGAGCGGTTTGCGCAGCAGAACCAGATGATTACGCCGTTCAAGAACACGTTCGCGTACACCAACGCGGGCACGAAGGTCAAGCCGCTCGCGCTGCCCATTGACGGCGGCGACGATGCTGACTACTTTCCACCGTTACCCGTCTTATAAGAAAAACAAAAGTTCTGGCCTATGTATATAATTAAAAGTCGAATGCTACTAGCCGCGTTACCGGCCGATCTCTTGTTGGAAGTGCTCTCGTACCTCCGCATCGGCGAGGTCTCGCACGCGATCCGCCACCTGAAAACGCACACAAACCGCTTCGCGCGCGGCCGGTGGAAACGGCGCAAAGTGCAGAACGGCGAGCTGTCCGGCCTGCACAAGTTCCTGAACGCTACTTTTAATTACGACACCAAGTCGCTGCCACGCCTCATCAACACCGTGTCGCGCAAGAGCGAAGTTATCTGCTTTGCCTGCGTCCAAAAAAAGACGGTCGAGGGCTACTGCGGCACTTGTTTCGTGTTTCACCACCGCGACCGAGTAATCACGCCCTTCGCCGCATGCAGGCGCATGGGCCGCACGTCTTTCCCCGTGCCCAGAACGACACGAGACTCCGTCGTGGCCCTGGCGTACGTACCGGCCTACCGCTTCCGGCTGGCGTACGAGGACGCGGGCTGGCCGGTGCTGCAAATAGACAAGTGGACCAGTTACTTGTGGCTGACGGGAGCCGAAGAAACCGCGGCCCGGTTCAAGCCCCGGTTCAACAAGGAGCTGTACATTACAGATTTTTAAATCTTCTTGATTTTTAATTAAAAAGCAAAATGCTCTGGGAAGCTATCAAGTTCATTTTCTTCTTCCCGGTCGTAAGTCAGAACAGGGGTCAGGAGTTCGAAAGGAGGCATTGTCTCTTCTTCGGCGTCAACTGTACCAACTGCCTCGTCCAGAGCAGATTGGAACGCGCTTGCTGTGTCTGGAGCGAGCTCGGCAAGAACTGCAAGTCCGTCCCTGACGCCCTCGAGATTGCTCACGGCAGCGGCGACGCTTGGTACAGAGGGCTGGTCGCTGACCCTGGCCTGTGTCCACCGTGAGGGGCGTACGTTCCAGTCCGACGCGAATTGTGCAGTTACTTCGGCCGCGATTTCAGGGGTACAAACCCACGTGCCCGCACGTTGCCCGCGTTGTTTCGGGAATTTGAATTTCGAAATGTGACCGTTGGCCAGACGGTAGGGGTGCAGCTGGAGGTGCCGACGTATTCGTTCCGCGCAACGGCTAGGAGTCAAAAAAGGATACGTTTTCCCGGCAAAATCAATCAGCGAAATTTTCCCGTCTGGCGCCACTCGGCACGGCTTTACTTGGCTCATTGCACTTTACGAGTTCAATAAAAGTCAGATTATGAGCTTTTAATTCTTGAATCTCTTAGCACAATTGCATAAACCGCGTGATCTGAGCGGCTGGTGTAGGATCAGCCGTATCAAGAGCGACTTTTGCATGATTGGCAAAACGGTAGGAAGCCTTCACGGAAAAAATGGAATCTAACGTCCCGCGCCAAAAACCGGGCCGGCGCAGTTCTCCGGCATTTTGCTGCAAATTTGCCGCAAAAAATTCCACTGCCTGCCGGCGTAACCGTTCGGCCCTGGTCTCGCGAGGCAGCTGTTTGAGTGTGGGGGAATGACGTACGCGAGCTCGCCCTTCAGGCGGTTGAAGTCCTCCGCCAACCTAGCCCCTTGGTCCACGATGGCCTGCACGATCTTGAGCAGGTCGGGCTCCGTCAGGGACGGGACGCTGCGTGTTTGCACTTTCACAGAATCGTAGAACATCTGGGACTTGAGGTTCGAGACGGCCTCGGTGTTGTTGGCAAACATCAGTGAGTGGCCGAGCACCCGCGACATGAAGATGGTGCGCGAGACTTGGCTGTGCTCGCCGTACAGCGCGTACGCGCAGTTGGCGTAGATGGCCCGGAGCTTATGTGGGCTAGGGATGAGAAAATCCTTCGCTCGTTCGTAGTGCATCTGCGTGAGGTAGTCGAACGTGTTTGAAAACCCCGCTCCCTTCATGGCCGCGGTGACCTGGTCGTTAATGAGCGCTTGGCTAGGCGTGTCCGTCACTTTTTTCGACTCGGCGAGCGTGTTCATCCACGGCAGCGTCGAGACCTTCATCCGTTTGGCGGGCGGAGCCAAGGGCTGCTCGTCCTCCTGTGCCAAGATCTCTGCGCGGTGCGTTGTCCAGCTCAGGTAATCGCTCTTGGGCCTGTCCTTTTTCAGGAGCTTGTTCTCCTCGGGCGCCAGCCGCGAGCGGTGCCTGAAGTGGTTTTCGATCAGCCACCTCATGTGCTTCCAGATGCGCAGCACGCCGGCCGACGTGGCGGTAGGCAGTGCGATCGGCTTGCCTATAAAGATCAGGTCCTGCAGATCGCTGTCGGCCGGGTCTGAATCGGGCGCGGCCCCCTTCTTGGCCGCCCTGTGCTGGACGACGTGCTTCTGCCGCCCGATCTCCGAGAAGATGATATGTTCCTCTTCGTTCACGGGCAAGAACTCCGACCATTTCCAGAGCTCTATCTGCCGGCAGCCCAGAACCGCGAGCAGCAGGAAGCTCTGCAGGGCCCAGAGCGGGTAGCGCATCGTCGGCGCAAAGGGGCCGGTGTTGGTACGCTTGGCCTCGGCCGATTCGAAACAGTCCGCTTCGGCTAGCATGGCCTGGTACAGTTCGTCCAGGAACGCAAACCACGGGTCCGCGAGCAAGGTGTTCCGCTCAGTCATCTTCTTGACATTGACTTCGTTCGTCTGCCTGACGGTGCGCTGGTTCAGCGTCCGGTCGCGGAAGAGGGACCCTTGCGTAAAGTGCTTGGCCACGAACTCCTTGCCCCAAGCGCACCGCGAGGGCTGTTTGGAATTGTCTTTTTTCTTTATGTCCGCTTCCTTGTTGCTCGCGAGAATGAGCCACTGGGTCCTGAACTTCACGTACGCCTTGCTTCTCGTGTCGGAGTGCGGCTTGCACGCGTCCACCAGGTCGTTGATGAACGGCAGCCATTGTTCGACATCGCTGCGCAAGCGCAGCAGCTGGGTGCAGCAGTCCAGGAGACAGATCCAGAAGGGCTTCTTGGCCGCGCCCTTGACGGTGCAATACTGGTGGTTGGGGCCGAACACGTAAGTCCTGAAGGAACCGACGTCGTCGTGCCATTCGTCGCGGTTCTCTATTCTGGCGGCGCTGTCCGGAAGCGTGAGCCAGGCATTCTCGTCCGAGGTCGCGATGACCTTGAAATCGACCATGGTCGCCTCTTTTGAAGACAGCAGCTTCTCGTCGTCTAGCCCCGTGCCGCGAAAAGTGTCGACCGCGTGCAGCACGCCGCTCTTCTCGGTGCCCTTGATGATAAACTCGCTCCATTTACCCCGGCGCGAGTTGATGACCGCCGCCAGCCGCTGCGAAGGCTGGTGCAGGGCAGGTTCGACGCCTAGCGAGACCAGGTGCACGCGGTCGAGGACTTCCTCGCGATTGTCTTGGAGGTTCTTCAGCCCGCTTATGAAGCCCTCCCTGTAGGTTGACCACAACCACGGCTTATTAGCAAATTGCTTGTGCAGGGGCAGTCTCGCGAAGCTCGGCACCGGCTTCTTGCCTTCGCGGATTTCTTGCGGGGTCGTGTTATTAAAGGCATCGATTTCCGCTTGGGACGGGCCTCCGGTGAAATCAACGACCTCGCGCCCGTTCGGGCCGGCACCAAACCTCCCGCTGCTGACCCACATTCTTTGTTATTTTTAATGATTAGGCAGTACAAGATTTGTTTTTTCAGCAACAGCCGCAGCAATCACGGCCGGCGTCTTTTTCTTTTTTTTCTTTTTCTTTCTCTTCTTGGCGTGCGGGCCGGACAGAAGATGGCTCGCCAATGGCCGCGCGAGGCCGCTGCCGTTCAGTGAACCAGTCAAGGGGATGAAAGGCCAGCCTTGTTCTTCGCACACGAGCGCGAACATGGCGCTTTGTCTGTGCCTCGACTCGGCTTGTTTCAGCTCCGGCACCTGCGCCGCTAGCTCTTCTTCGTCCATCAACAACAGGAAAGCCCTCAGCAACGTCTGATAGTTGACGAAACATCTTCTCGCCCACGCATAGCGCTGCCTCAGCTTCTTCAGCACCTTGGGCCAGCAGGCGTCGACTTTTTTGAAGAGGCGTTCCAACTCCTCTAGCGTTTCCTTGCTCGGCTCCCGCCGGCCCCGGCCGCAGCCTAGCAGGTGGCACAGCTGGCTGGCCTTGTCGATGGTCAGCGGGCCTAGCTTCTCCCTGCGCCAGATGTACGCGAGGCGAGCGGGCGTCGCGACGTGTGCCCGCCACTTGTGGACAAGGCGCCTCGCCTGTGCCAACAAGGCCGGGCTGACACACGACGCAGACTGATTGACACCTCGAAGGTTGAACGTCTCGCGAGTGATCTGACGGAACCGGCTCAAGCGAGTGTAGCCGACATGTCTGTGGGCGTGTTGCTCTCTTACCATCTGTCCGTTCACTAGCCAGCATTGTGACGTGTACAGCTCGTGCTCTGTCTTGACTAAGCCGCACTTCGAGCAGTACGTACCTGTGGTTGCGAGGCTGAAGGTCCAGACGTGTTCGCAGGACATAATATGACGGCTGGCAAACAGGTGCCCAAGATCGAACGCGGCCGTTTAAAATTCAAGATTTGAAAACAAATGAAAGAGTGGAAGAAAAGTCGGGAAGTCAGAAAGGATGGAGGGCACTGAATCTTACAAGGGCAAGTGCCTGCACTGCTCGTACGGCTGCGCGCGGGACGACGGCAGGTGGTTCGGGCTGCCAATAGCCCACGCGGGCGAAGAGTTGTGCGTCTGGGGTCACTTCTGCACGGTGGGCTGCGCGGCTAAGTTCGCGGAATACGGCGTAACCGAGACGCTGCGTTCGAGTTCAATGGACCTGCTGCACTCGTTCCTAAGGGTTAATCTACACAAGCAGCTGGTCCAACCGGCGCCGCCACAACATGAGCTAGTAGACTACGGCGGACCGCTAGACATCTCGGCTTTCAGGGCCGTGGGCCGGGTTGTGAATTGGTACGTGCCAGTGCACAGAAAGGAGACACAGAAACATTTTATTAGCCAACTTTCGGGCCGCAAGTACACGCTGAGGAGGCTTAAGCGCCTGCCCGGGATTCGTCTCTCGTCCGCTTGAGCTTCTTCTTCTTGCGCTTGATCAGCTTGCGGCTCTCTTCGTCCTCGGCGGCGCCGTCGGCGGTCAATGGAAGCGGCGCGAGCAGAGCCGGGGGCGGTTCATTGGCGTCGGCCAGAATAGCGTACTTGAGCCACGGACCGCCGTCCCGCTTGAAGACGAGGTGCAGCACGTTCTGTGTAACGCCGACCAGCACCCTGCCAGTCTTTTTCTCTTGGAAAGCGCACGATTTGAGTATCTTCTTGAGGATTTCCAGGGCGTAGACACACTCGCCGGCTTGGACGGGTGGGTGTGACAGGTCCGAGCGCAGCAGCGAGTCCTTGTCCTCCGCCACCAGAGCGATGCCGCCAAGGCTGGTGCGTGCCAGCCGGCCTGCGTCCACCGCCCGCAGCGAGGATTCCGTGCAGAGCCTGTCCACTTCCACAAACAGCCGGCAGTGCGAATTGCTCTTCGAATGGTGCCTGATCACGGCGTTCAGCGCCGGGCCAGAGACTTCGACGAGGCGGTCGAGATTGGTCCACTCGGTAGTCGGCAGGAAGGCCGCTTCTTGGGACACGAGCAGCGAGGTCAGGTCGCTGTAGTGCTCGAACGATTTGGACTCGTTGTAGAATTTGACACACAGCTTGTTATCCACCGCGACCGACAGTTCGAGTATCATGCCCTCGCGGAAAGTAGAGAGCCAGCAGGACAGTTCCTTGAGGTCGACGCTGAACACACACTTTGGGAACATCAGGTTGACATAGTCGCCGTTCGCGCCCGAGAAGGGCACCACGAACTGCGCGACGAGCCCGTCGGCCGCGCTGCAGAGCACGAGCTTGTCGACTGTCGCTTCGACCCTGGCCTCCAGCAACAGAGGCGACAGCGAGTCGAGCGCCCGGCGGAACGCGATGCCGTGCGACTTGGACCTCCAGAGAAAACGAGTCATCATTTTTTGGAGGACACTGTTTCTTTTTTATGCTAACCTTTTAATTAAAACTTTTAAATTGCGAGATTCAAAATTTAAGATTTAAAAGGGGAAAGAAAACCGGTTCTGGCAAGACCAAGCCATAAAATCGAAAAGAAATGTCGATCGTCACGGGCAACAACAGCGAGGTCAGGGTGTTTGACACGGCGGCCGACCCGAAGAAGCTGCGCCTGTCGGAACCAAGGAGCGCCTACGGGAGCATCTTTTCGAACCTGTGCTATGTCGACAAGAGCCTCACGCTGGTTCTGCCAGCCATGCAGCTTGCCTGGGATCCGTCTGTGTACGACCAAGGCAACAAGGCCGCTAAAACAAACATTGACCTTGATTTCAAGCACGCGCGACAGTACGGCGCGGTGCTGCAGGCCTACAAGGTGATGCGGGCGATTGACGACCGTGTGGCAGAGATCGTGGTTGAAAACCGCGACAAGATTGTTCCGACAATGAAGAGGGCGGGCCCGATGGCAAAGAGTGACGAGCAAGTCAAGTGCTGCTACCAGCCCTGTACGCGCCTGCGCACTTCGCAAAAGTCGGACCGCGCCTGGGCGCCTCGTCTGACGGTCACCGTCACGGGCGCCCGGTTCCTCGGAGGCGGGGACACTAACACGCTGCAAAAGGGCGACGTGGTGAAGTGTGTCATCCAAGCTACTGCGCTGTGCAGCAAGGGCGAAAAAGTCACGCTTTCTTGGCGCGTGCTGCAGATCCGGAAACAAGAAGAGGGCCTGCCCTATCCGGACCAGGACCTCTCGGAACGAGACGCGTTTGGAGTGTCTCTGTCAGGCGAAGAGAACGGCGAGGGCGGCGTCAGTGCCATGGACTTGACTACAGATTTAGTTTAATTAAACTGTACACATGACACACACGTCACCGTTACACGATACGTTGGCACTAGTCGCGGCCTTGGTTCTAAGGTAGTAGCAGCCGGTTTTGAGGCCTGATTCCCAGGCGTAGAAATGTGAGCTAGACAGCTTGCGTTCGGTAGCGTTAGCCAAGTAGACGTTGAGTGACTGCGACTGGCACACGTAAGGACCGCGCAGCGCGGAGAGTTGCAGCTGGGCCTTCATCGGCACTTCCCAGACGGTCTTGAACAGTCGTTTGATGTCGTCCGGCAAGGAAAGTTCCTGGACAGAGCCGTCGTTTCGCAGCAGTTGCTCTCTGACAGCAGGGGTCCAGAGCGCCCTTTGTTCGAGAGCTTTGACCAAGTGCCGGTTGAGTATAGCGTGCTCGCCGGCCAGGGTCCTCCTAACCATGAGGTTGCTGTAGATCGGCTCGAAACTCTCGCAAACACCGAGAATCTGCGAAGTGCTGGCGGTGGGCATGAGCGCGATCAAGAGGCTGTTGCGCAGCCCGTGGGCCTTGATGTCAGCCTTCAGCCTAACCCATCTGCCAGTCGAGCGCTCCACGCCCCAGAGGTCCGGCTGCAGCCGCGATTGTGAGGCGGGGCTGCCTTCGAACGCCGGGTATCGCCCTTTTTCTCTGGCCAGTTCGGCGCTGGCACTGAGCGCCGCGTAGTAGATCTCGCGCGAAAGGCGCTCGTTCAGGGCGGCGGCTTCGGGGCTCTCAAAAGGTAGTCCCAGGATCATAAACAGATCTGCAAGTCCACAGATGCCGAGCCCGACGGGCCTGTGCTCGAAGTTGGACATTTTAGCTTCGAGGACGGGGTACGTGGTAATGTCAATAATCCGGTCGAGATTGCGCACGGCGGTGCGCGTGACAGCGTGGAGGAGGTCGATGTCGACCATTTTCTTGTCCGGTGTGAGGAAGCGGGGCAGACAAAGCGATGCGAGGTTGCAGACGGCGGTCTCTTCTGACGAGGAAGTTTGCATGATCTCTGCGCAGAGGTTCGAGTTCTTGATAGTACCCGAGTGCTGCTGGTTGCTCTTGGCGTTTGCGTGGTCTCGAAAAATGAGGTAAGGCGACCCGGTTTCGATCTGCGATTTGAGAATAGCGGACCACAGGTGCCGGGCTTTCACTTTCTGGCCCTGCCGTGTTTTCTCGGCGTGGGTGTAGCGAGACTCCCATAACTTGCCCCAGCACTCGTCCAGCCCCGACAATTCCGTCGGACAAAACAGCGCCCAGTCACCGTCGTCCTTCACTCGTTGCATGAACAGATCGGGTATCATCAGCGCCGTAAACAAGTCCCTCGCGCGATTTTCCGCCGCGCCCGTGTTTTGGCGGAGTTGGAGGAACTAGTAGATGTCCTTGTGCCACGGGGGCATGTACACCGCAAAGGCCCCCTTCCTGCGCCCCGACTGGTTGGCGTAGCGACTCGTTTCATTAAGAATACGACAGAGAGGCACAACTCCGTCGCTCTTGCCTCCCGTCCCGTAGATCTTGGATCCTGCCGCCCGCACGTTCCCGATATACAAGCCTATGCCTCCCGCGTGTTTGGAAATGACAGCACAGTCTTTCACGGTTTCAAAGATCCCGTTGAGCGAGTCTTCTCTGACAGGCAACAGGAAACACGACGCCAGCTGCTGGTTCCTGCGCAGGCCCGCATTGAACATAGTCGGCGAGGCGTGCGTGTACAGGCCAACACTTAAGAGGTTGTAAGTGTCCTGGATCTTGCGCAAAACGCTGTCTTCGCTTTCTGCTAGGTTGTAGTGCAGCGCGGTTGCGATTCGCAAGTACAAGTATTGCGGCGTCTCGCAGATCTTGTTGTCGCACTCACGGAGGAGGTAGCCTTGTTTGAGCGTGGCTATGCCGAAAAAGTCAAAAGTGAGGTCTCGTTCCTGCCTTATCATCGCGTTCAGGGCGGCGGCGTGTTTGTCCACAAAGATTGAGAACGATGGCACCAACGACGGGCGCAGACGATCCATCGAGCCGGCGAAGGTAGGGGAACAATTTTTTTGGATATTGCTGGCCTCGACTCTGCCTCCGAGCAGCGCAAAGTCCGGGTGGTAAGAGGCCAAAGCCGCACAGCTCGAGGCCGCGAGTCCGTCCAGCTCGGACGTGGAGATACCGTTCCGCAGGCCGGCAATAGTGGTCTTGGCCACCTCGACCGCGTTGGCGCCGGGCAGGTCACTCGCAAGGACCGAGATGCGGTGCAAGATCTTGTCGAAGCAGACCGGCTCCAACGAACCATCTCTTTTTTTGACCTGCATTGGTAGTGCTTACATTTTTAGGCACGAGAGAAAAAAAATCATTCTCCGCTGAAATGCTGGAAGCCAAAATACGAAGCCAGCAGGGCGTCCGTCACTAACAATTCTCCTTTCCCCGTAGCAGTAAACAGCATGTACAAGAGCCCGTGCCACTGGCGGTTCTCGGCCCACCACACTTTGCCGCCCAGGAAAAGCCTTTTTCTTGTTTGTTTAGAACTTCGGAAAGCCACACCACGGCGGGGACCATGGCAAGAACGCGTAGTTTGTCTTTGGTCGGAGGTGTGGCGTCAAGTGCCACTTTGGCAAGTAAAAATCTGGCCGGAAGGCACCCACCAACAAAGAGCCAAGAATTGTCTTGAGCTTGCGTGTCTGTCATGTCTAGCTTAATCAGCCAGAAACGTTAGACCTTTGATGTCGAAAGTTCAATTCTCTGATATTGCTACTGTCAGGCGCGCCCTTTTTTTTGGGGATTTATTAACCATTATCGTTTTCGAAGAAAAAACGCTTTAATGAAACGGTATCACAGTCCCGGCGCGTCATGAGTCACCTTTTGTTTCTTTAGCGGCCTGTGATCTCGGCACAGACCGTCATGGAACTCCTCGGCAAAGCACACGGCTGCATGGCCCTTCTTTTTACCGCCACTCATCTTGTGGAGCACAAAAGCGGATTTCCGCTTCTTGGAGCCTTTCTCTGTCGATCTCTTTGATTTGTCGTCGTCTTTTGCCAGGTACAAGCCAAACTTGTTCACCACGTATTGCAATCTGTTTAGTGGCGACTTGTGTTGTTTTGCCTGTGCGGTCTGGTCCTCGGGCCTAACCCCTGCTTGCGAATAAAACAAATCATTGCAGGCACGTCGCCATACGGGGTCCTTCTCTTGCAACAGCTGGTTAGGGATCTCTGTGTGCGTGCCTTGCTCGTGATCGCATTCTCCTGGCTTTTTGGTACAGGCACTGGCATCCAGCTCGCTGAAGTTGCTTTTGCCCAGCGCCTCGCTGACGGTTTTAGCAACCTCGTACAGCTTGGCTGTATCTTCCTTTGTCGCGAGGATCTGTTGTGGCCCTGTAAGCTTGACCGCGCTCCGGGCGGCCGCCCGCGAGTCGAGCTTGGGCAGAGCAGACTTGATCCGCTGGTAAGCCTGCACTGATTCAATAGTGTTGAGCTCGGCAGCGTGAGCGAAGAAGCCAGGGTACCGGGCAAGCACTCCCACCACCTGCTTCTGCGTCTCCTCCAGAGAGTGCATACCTCTAAATTTCTCCATCTGTTCCTCGCGCCACAGCACGTCGCGTTCAACGGAGCTGCTCTTCCAGTCAATCAACTTGGTCAGCACCAGGCGCAGCAACACGTCATCTTTTGTCTGTGCCTTCTTTTACTTCTCTTCTTCCCCTTCTTCTCCTTCTTCTAGTTCTCCACCGCCGTTGTCATGTTCTTCTTTTTCGTACCATCCTTCTTTCCCCGCGCGCGCAGAGGCTAGTTTTAGCAGTCGCTCGTCCAACGGTCTGGCTTCATCGAGCGTTACGATGAAGTCAGTGGACAGCTTCCGCCAGCATCCGTAGCCCAGATCTCTCTGGTGCTCGACCTCACGGGCTATCAGGCGCAGCTGCAGAGAAGTCGGGATTTCGTACCTGTGCACCCTGCCACTGATGTCGGTAAATTCGCCCACCCGCCTCGCGCCGTCTACAAGAACCCAGTCCGAAACTTTGCCCTTCTTGGCAGCCTCGTTAATCATCTGATTTTGTTTCTGTGCAAAGTTCCGAAGCATAGCCTTGAACAGTTGGCAGTGCTGCCAGGCCTTCCCTGCTCGCGCAAATGTCTCGTCAAAGAACCTCACGGGGCCTAGCCCGCCGTCGCCGAAATAGGCCAAGATAGTCGCTGGTGCTACCAGGTTCCGCACTCGCAGCAGCATCTGCGCCAGGCCCCGGCCGGTAGGCCCAGTAACAGCCACCTTGCGTTCTCGATCCGCGCAGTTGAGCATGACGAGCTGGAAGGGCGTTTGTACGTCAACCGCCACCATAGCAGCGGAACTAGAGAAAATGCCACGGGTGTCGCGACCTTCGCCATGTCTCTCGTCCAGGTTGTCAACGCACTCGCAAACGTCGTTGTAGCACAGCCAGCCATCGATGTTCGCTAGCATTCGCTGTTTGGTCCTCTCCGCCGTCCTGCCGTCAATGATGCGCCATCTCGCTCCTTCTGCACACTCGCTACTGGTCTTGTTGTCGTGCGCGTACCTGGCCTTCTGTTCCTCGGTCCAGCCGGCCACAGGGCCGGCCGGCCTGTTCTGCCTGCACAGTGCATTGGCGTCCAGCTCGGGTGTATGGTGCTGCAGAGCCTTGCCTTTCTCTACCAGCTCGTCGTAGGCTCTGCGCGCATCTGGGCTGCCCACGAGGTGCGGAAACGTATGGCCGAGCCGGACCATGTCGTCGTAGGCAGCCTCCAGCGTACGCTGTGAGCGGAAGCAGGTCCAGCTACGCTGCGAGTTGTCAGCGAGGCTTTCCACCAGCATTGCTTTCCAAGTGTCGTAGTCTGGCATGATCTTCAGCCTGCGTTCCAGCGAGGGCAGAATGTAGGAGTAATGGTGAAACTCGACCTGCGCCTGCGCCTGCTCCAGCGTGTCGCACTTTGCGCGCTTGAAGGCGATCCCTTCTTCCTTGCTACAAAACAAGAAGTCGTACAACCTGCTGCATTCAGTCAGGTCCTTGTCCATAATCAGAAGGCGCTCCGTTCGTTCACACACGTCCAGCAGAACAGTGTTGTTGGTACGCAGGTTGCATCGGTTGGTCTTCTCGCTCACGATCTGGTCGCAGATCAGAACGAACTCGTCCAGCACACAGAGTGAGTATCGCTGAATGAAGGGCAGCCCGCCGTCACCCCTTTCCTTGCTTTGCAGTTTCCACAACGACTCCTCCTGGCAAAAGACTATTTTCGCTTCGTACAGGTCGTGGTAGGAGCCGGTGGCCTGATCTTTCTCGTAGTACACAACTGTATCATCGATGATGCTTTGCAAAACCGCGAGATTGCTGTCGGCAGCCTGTTTTTGCGCCAGTTCCTCTTTACAGAACCGCTTCAGTTCTGCTGCCTTCCACGCATGGCACTGGAGCAGCAGTCCGCCGCCACCGCTGGTAGCCTGTACCCGTCGCCCCGTGACCCACAAGATCCTGGCGTTAGGATTCTCCCGGCGCAGCCGGTAGATGAACTCGAAGGCAGTGTAGCTCTTGTCAATCCCCGTCCAGGCGTTGAGGCATTGCACGCTGTGCTTCTCGAAAGAGAGGGGGTGCAGAACGGGTCGCCCGCTTGCTGTCTTGGCCATGTCGTCCACTGTCGCATAGACCGGCGTGTTGGTACAGCCAGCGCTGCTGGGAGGCAATAGAACTGACTCCAGGTCGTCGGGCTGAGCGATCATCTGTTGCACAGACCAGCCGATGTCTGTCGGGGGCACCGGGACACGGACGTCCACGCGCTTGCCGGCCACGTTCATAAACTTGACACCTGGCTTGTTCGTCTCGACTCCTGGGTAGACTGCGTTTTCTCTGATGTAGGAGTTCAGTTCGAGCACCACTTCGCCCTTGTCCGCCTGCAGCTTGCCCGCTCGGTCCGAAACAATGACTTCGTCGTGCACCAGGCAGCAAATGTCGCAGCCCTTGTCCCAAAAGAATTGCATGGCCGTCCTCATAGTCACTGCCTCGTACCTAGTTGCCAGGTATTGCACGAACCGGCCGAGCTTGTCGTAGAGGGTCGCCGAGCGGCCGGGCAAGGTCTCCTCCGCGTCACCCTTCTTCTCGCAATCTTTCCACAGCTTCTTGTAGTACCACTTGCCCAGAAACTCGGCCGCGGCCCGTACCGCCGCCTGGTAGGCACGAGTGGTGGGGTAGTCGCCGGCGCACGAAGAGTCCTCGAACTTGCTGCCGCCATGCGTGATCTTGAGCATGGCGTTCTTGGCGCCCTCTCTGTCCACGCCTAGCTCCTCATGCACGCGCCCTAGCACTTCTTCCCGCCGTTCGACACACTCTTGCAGGGCAGAGACCTTGTTGCCAAGGAGTTCACGAGCGCGCGGCACCTCGCGAACCAAGAACAAAATGAAGTAGGGCACACTGTTTTTGATGTCGAACGCCCAGTGCCAGTCTTCAAGACATAGCCTGCGCAGGGCCTTGGGCGCGTTCTGGTAGCCGCGGTCTGCGTAGAGCCTGCCGCTTTTGCGGCCACTCCCGTAGTTGTAGCTCACCTTCATGCCGCCATCGCTGTTGCAGGCCGCGTGCAGAGCCAGCAGGAACTGCTTGTAGAGCGGGTTAAGGCGCTTGTTCTCACCAACTGTGCGAGCTTGGCTTGGTCCCCTGTCTCTTACAGAGACGGCATGACACGATTGTACCTACCATATAGGACATCCAATAAAAATTTGGACAGCTAAAAAATTTCGCGCAAAATTTCACGTAAATTCCGACAAGTGGAAAAATTGGCGATAGTCTCGTTCCGGCTGCAGACCACTTCTCGAGTTTATTGACTCGAGAAGAATGAGCTGGTCAAGGCAGTCCGTTACTTTTTTTCAGAGGTTGGTGCGAAACGGTTCTCTGGAATTTTCGCTAGCGAATCATTACCTTTTTGTACCATATCACTACCTTTTTCTACCGTATCACAATATTTCGGCCATATCAATGTTATTTGGACCATATGAGGACAAAAAGGCAATACGTGCCTGTACCAGCAGCTAGGCGCGTGCCACGGCAGTGACAAAAAAGTAACGGGCTGTCAGTCCAGCCTCACAATCAGACATGCGACACATGTTCGCACGACCCTGTGACCGCGTGGAGACTCGACAGGCCAAGCGACGCCGCGTGGACAAGATGGCGCTCGCCGTGCCACTGACTGGACAGGCGGAGCACATCACAGTACTCGAGGGGCTACAGTACGCCGACCGACGGGACGACGCGAGGTACGCCGTCATCGACATGCACGGACGCTACGCTGGAGACTGCGACCGGGTGACAGCGCAACTGGTAGCAGCGAGCGAGTCTGGCGTCTGGAAGCGGAGCAGCCGCGCACAACGGTCCGACCTAGACAAAGTTATCGATCGTCACTACCGCTGGTCGGGCGTAGGATTCGACGCGACCCTCCGAGCAATCGCGGCGGGCTATCTCGCCGCGCGTTTCCTGGCCACACTGCTGCCGCTCGAAATTGCCAGCATTTGCAAAGACTACCTCGCGCTCCCTTTTGTCAACGACGTAGATCCAGACCAGTGGATCGCCCTAAACGACTGCGGTCGATCGTGGCTGGCAGACGAAAGCTCCATGCCCCGCATGAAACGCACCCCATTTTTCTACGAGCCCCGCGTGTTAAACCAACGGGAAATGAAGTACATAGACAAACTACTAAGATTTCGTTACATCCACAACGGGGTCATTGCAAGAATTACGCCAGAATCGCTGGGAGGCCTCAGGGCACAGCACGAGCCGCTGGCTCGCGCACACTTGCGCAAACGCGCAGCAATTCACAACAAGCGCATTGAGGCTTTCCGCACGGAAGTAGAACAACTTGTTCGCGAACAAGTCGTAATTATTCAATAAAAAAGCAAAAAAATATATGTATCACTTTTCCAGTATAGTAGACTCCCTTTTCCCCCGGACCAAGGGTCGCCAATGGGGGGCGATCGCCACCATCTCCGCCCTCGCAGCCATCCCAACCCCCCTACTGCTAAAGCCTTAACCTGCCTTCTGGACATTTTGATCAAAATCCAGCCTCATACAACCTAATTTCCATCAAAAGGTCCAGAATTTTCCGGACCTTTTGATCAAAATCCAGCCTCATACAACCTAATTTCCATCAAAAGGTCCGGAATCTTCCGGACCTTTTGATCAAAATCCAGCACCTATACTAGCCTGATTGCAATCAAAAGGTCCCGACCAGCCGCTGGATCAGGCAAATTTCCTTGACCAGGACCTTTTGATCAAAATCCAGCCCCTATACTAGCCTTGATTTCCATCAAAAGGTCCAGACCGTGACATTTCCCCGGAAAGTGGCACCCACCACCTAAATTCCCGGGATGGCTGACCTTTTGATGGAAATTAGCCCCTATACTAGCAGGATTTCCATCAAAAGGTCAAGACAGTGAGATTTCCCGGGAAAAAAGGAGGGGGTGCCACCCACCACCAGACTGTTTAGTGGCAAACCTTTTGATCAGAATCCAGCCCTTATACTAGCAGGATTTCCATCAAAATGTCCAGACAGTGAGATTTACCAGGAAAAAAGGATGGGGTGCCACCAACCACCAGACTGTTCAGTGGTGGACCTTTTGATCAGAATCCAGCCTTTATACTAGCCGGATTTCCATCAAAAGGTCCAGACCGTGAGATTTCCCGGGAAAAAAGGAAGAGGGGTGGCACCCACCACCAGACTGTTCAGTGGCGGACCTTTTGATCAGAATCCAGCCATATAGTAGCAGGATTTCCATCAAAAGGTCCAGACAGTGAGATTTACAGGGGATACGGGGGAAAAAAGGAAGAGAGGGGTGGCACCCACCACCAGACTGTTCAGTGGCGGACCTTTTGATCAGAATCCAGCCATATAGTAGCAGGATTTCAATCAAAAGGTCCAGACTGTGAGATTTCACGGGGATACTGTGAAAAAAGGAAGAGAGATAGGAGAGAGAGAGGGAGGGAGGAGTGGTACACACCATAAGACTGCTAAGTTGCGATCGCCACTGATCAGTTAGGCGGTGACTCCCCCCCCCCTTCTTCACTCTCTCTCTCTCTCTCCTTTTTCTATATTTTTTATTCTCATTTTTTCCACTGGAAAATTGAATGCTGTACCTTTTGTTAGAAATTAGCTTGTATAGTAGCATAGATTCCAACAAAATGTCAGGACTGTGAGATTTCAAGGGAAATTACACATTTCCCTTTTCCACAGGAAAACTGCCATGCTTGACCTTTTGTTAGAAATCAGCCTCTATATAAGCCTAAATTCAATCAAAAGGTCCAGACAGTGAGATTTCACTGGGATATATGGAAAAAAAGGAAGGAGGAGGAGTGACACCCACCACAAGAATGCTAAGTGGCGATCGCCTCTGATCAGTTTGGCGGTGGTCTCTCTCTCCCCCCCCCCCCCCCCCCCTCTCTCTTCTTTTTTCCCCTTGAAAACTGATTGCTGGACCTTTTGTTAGAAATCAGACTGTATAGTAGCCTAGATTCCAACAAAAGGTCCAGACTCTGAGATTTCACGTGAAATTACACATTTCCCTTTTCCACTGGAAAACTGACAGGCTGGAGCTTTCGTAAGAATTCAGCTAGTATGCGAGAGAGATTCCTACGAAATGTCCAGACTTCTGCAGAATTTACACTGCCGCTTTCAAGCTAAGTGTTTATTTCTAGGTGTGTACGACCAGGAGCTGATGGTGCCACAACCTTACCGCTTTTCTGGCCAGTGCCGCCCTCATTGTGCGCTGCATTCTTGGCTGTTGAGTGAGTAGTAATCTTTGCAAGGCCGCCCGCGTTGGGAGCGGCAGCCTTGCTAGGACTGGTCGTGACAACGACAACACCCCTGGTGCGCTCACTTCGACGAATCATCGAAGGCCTGGCAGGATTAGAAACCACAACTTTTTAAGGTTTCTGCAATTGTAGATTTTTTTGAAAAGAAATGAATGGATAGTATTTATCCAAAAAACATAGAGACTCGCGCTTGTGGGTGGTGTCAGGTGCCACCACCTACCACAAAAACACAGTTGGCACCAGTGACCGCAAAAAAAAGGAAACAAATAAAGTTGTGGTTGTGTATATATGCAAATGCCATTTTTTTCTGCATGGGTCTGGACAAAAAGGCAATATATTATCCCACCCATGCAAAAATGGCATCCTGTTTTATCAGGCATATCGACATTTCTTCTACTCATACATACAACATACATACATACATAAATAACATACATGTACATACATACATACATGAATACATACACACATACATACATGTACATACATACATACATACATACATACATACATACATACATGAATACATACATACATGCATACATACATTCATACATACTTACATACATGCATACTGCCCCTGCCCCCTTTCTTGCCTGCCTTCACAACCAAGTATGCTCGCCATAAGCATTTTCAGCCTTTTTGCTGCCTTCCTGCCCATACAAGGTTCCTTACCTCACCCCATCTTCCCTTTCACAACATCACAACTACTATACTTTTTCCCTAAAAATTTTCTACACTTGACTTTTCTCCAACTGTTGCTTTCCACAACTCTTACATCAACTCCACAACCCATGCCTTACATGTCCCTCTAAATTTTGCACTCATGAGGTGGCTGTATTGTCTGGTGTGTGCTTTATGGTTCCATTTTCGGTTCCCGATGTTCTTCTTTCGTACGCACCCACTTGACAAATGGTCATTTCAATTTCAAAAGGTCTGCCAACCTCCTGCCCATCACTTCTATCTCTTGCTTCGCCCCCTTACATCCCTTTACATTTACACACCTACCCACCTCACATACATTCTTAATATCAAAATTCTCGCGCAAAATTTCACGCCAGGTCACTTGTACAGGTAATTCATATGTTTCATATGTGCACAACTTGAGAGAGCGTAAGCTGTGAGTGTTGTTCTCATAGAGGGCGGAAGGACTATTTGAGTCTCTTCATCTTAAAACATACATACATACATACATACATACATACATAGATACATACATGCATGCATGCATGCATATTGCATTGCATTGAATTGCATTCATGCATTGGATTGCATTGCATGCATGCATTGCATTGTCATGCATTGCATGCATGCATTGCATTGCATTGCATGCATGCATTGAATTGCATGGCATGCATGCATGCATGCATGCAGGGATGGCATGGCATGGCATGCATACATACAAACATCATACATACACACATACATACATACATACATACATACACAAATAGACACATACATACATACATACATACATACATACATACATACACATTACATACATTACATACATTACATACATACATACATACATACATAAATACATACATACATACATCACATACATCACATACATACATACATACATATATACATACATACATACATACACATACATTCATACACACACATACATACATTCATATATACATACATACACATACATACATACATACATACATACATATGTACCTAAAATACATGCATGCATGCATGCATGCATATATACATACATACATACATACATACATACATATACTAACATACATTCATAAATACATACATACATACATACATATACATACACATACATACATACATACATACATACATACGTACGTACGTACGTACATACATACAAACGTACATAAATCTTAAAACATACATACATACATACATACATACATTCATACATACATGCATACATGCACATAATATACATACATACATACATACATACATGCATACATGCATACATGCATGCATGCATGCATGCAGGCATGCATGCATGCAGGCATGCATGCATGCAGGCATGCATGCAGGGCATGCATGCAGGCATGCATACATACATACATACATACATACATGCATGCATGCATGCATGCAATGCATGCAATACATGCATTGATGCATGCAATACATGCATTGATGCATGCATGGATGCCTGAAATACATGCATGCTATGCATGCAATACAAGAATTTATGCATGCAATTCATGCATAGATGCATGCAAGGCATGCTTTCATGCATGCAATTCATGCACTGATGCATGCTATGCATGCAATTCACGGATGCATGCAATTCATGAATTGCATGCATAGATGCATGGATGCATGCATAATGCAATGCATGCCATTATGCATGCAATCTATGCCACGCATGCAATTCATACATACATACATACATACATACATACATATACATACATGCATACATACATACATACAAGAACTGTAACATACGTACATACAAACAAACATACATATATACATACATACATACATACATATGTACATACACACACACACATACATACATACATATATACATATATACATACATACATACACATACATACATACATACATACATGAATACATGCATACATGCATACATACATGCATACATACATACATACATACATACATACAAACATACATACATACATGCATACATGCATACATGCACAGATAACATATATACATACATACATACATACATACATACATACGTACATATCGACCTATCTACCTAGGCCTACCTATCTACCTACCTATCTACTTGCCTACCTATCTACCTACCTACCTACCTACCTACCTACATACATACATACATACATACATATCGACCTATCACCTAGGTCTGCCTATCTATCTACCTATCTACCTATCTACTTACCTACCTCCCTCCCTCCCTCCCTCCCTACCTACCTACCTACCTACCTACATACTCTGCATATATACATACATGCATGCATGCATACATACATACATACATACATACATACATTCATACATACATACCCACCTACCCACCTACCCACCTACCTACCTACCTACCTACCTACCTTCCTACTGACCTCTACCTTTCAACCTATCTACATACATACATACATACATACATACATGCATACATATACATATATATATACATATATATATATGCTTGCATACATACATACATGGATGCATACATACATACATACATACATACATAAGGCGTGTCTCAAAAAAAAGGGGCCCACTTTTGGTTCTTTTTCTCTCTGGAAAGAAGGCCGAAATAGCTGGTTTTATTCCGTGTACATATGCTAAAGGCCACATGTAGTAACATATCATGGCACATATGCTACGGTTTACCTTCTACATCGAGATAGACAGAAAGTGATAGAATGTTGGGAAAGTCAGGATAAATTTTGGTACCTCAACCCCGTATTCCTTGATTTCTGTCCGAAGTGGACACAGGCAAGGATAGATTAATGGCGCATATATCTATCCATGAGCTTGGTAATGCAACCTACTCTGGTCCTGATCTGCGTTGTGCGCGAGGTAAACAACCCAAAAACGTTTGCATTTTTTCTCACTAAGAAAGCCCCCAAAATGGATGTCTTTTTATTTCCGCGTTCTAGTCCAGAAATGATGAGCGCAATCTTTACTATATTCATTCAGTCTCTATGCAAGCCAGAGATACTGGATTTGCTTCATCATCTATACAGACTGCATATGCCTGGGACAGAAAGATCAAATCTGTCAGGCGGTGGGGTGTTCTGGGGTAGGTCACTTCTTGAGTTTGGATATCTTAGATTTCGAAGCTGGAAAGGGCTCGGGGTCTGAGGGTGGGATCGCCTGCTGAACAACTCAGGCTCACCTCGGAACACCCTTCGATAGGCCCGAGACAGTACTGCTCAGGAGACATCAATGTTTGGGTACATCCCATGTTATGGATGTCCCTAATTTCTTCTAGGACATCCCCCCGTTTTATCTTCTGTCTTTTTTTCCAAGAGTCTTTCGAGCTCGTGCATGTAAGTGAGTCACACGATCCCTAGTCTCCTGCACTTTGTGCATATGGAATAAGACCAGCTATGTCACACTTGTTTTGATAGAAATAAGAATCGAAAATTGATGGGATTCAAATTTTAAAAAAGTGAAGTTTCATTTTTGAAATCTTCCATTTTGGATTTATCATGGAACAAGAGCTTGAGGCTTGGGGATGTTGCATGCTGTGGAGCGTCTTTGGGGCTTACTAGGACTGTCCAACTCAGGTCCGTTCTGGGACATCCCTTCGGTAAGGGCGACCGAACATGAGGGACATCCCGTTTGCGGACGCCCCAAAATTTTTTTTCAAGACTTTGCCTATTTTCTCTCCCTCCCTTTTCTCTCTCTCTCTCTCTATATATTATATATTTATTTATTTATTTATTTATTTATTTATTTATTTATTTATTTATTTATTTATTTATTTATTTACTTATTTATTTATATGTATGTATGTATGTATGTATGCATGTATATATATATATATATGTATGTATGTATGTATGTATGCATGTTTATATATATATATGTATGTATGTATGTATGTATGTATGTATGCATATTTGTATGTGTGCATTATGTATGTATGTATTTAAGAGGTGTTTCAAAAAAAAGGGCCCACTTTTGGTTCTCTTTCTCTCTGGGAAGAAGGCCGAGATAACTGGTTTTATTCCATGTGCACACACTCCAGGCCTCTTGTGTTAGTGTGATCTAACGTATAGGCGTTGGCCCTGAAACCCTGTGGTGTATATATATATATATATAGTGTCAACTAACAAGGACCAGCAAAGAACATTCAACAACAGTGAAATGCAGCAAACATCAATCAACCTCAACCAACAGTCAGCCATCAATAGTCAGTACCCGCCAACAGCCATCAACAATCGCCAACAGTTATCAACAAACATCGATTCACAGCAATCAATAGCAAACAACAACGACTGACAACAACCAGCATTAAGCAATTACCAGCAACCAATAGTAATAATCATCAATAACAATCGACATGTGTAAGCAAACAAGCAAGCAGGCAAGCAAGCATGCGGGCAAGCAAGCGAGCAAACCAGTAGGCTAACAAGCAAGCAATAAACCGGGTAAGCAAGCGGGTAAGCCAGCAAGTCAGCATCAACAGCCAGTAGTACTAGTAGTCAAATACGATAAGCAGCAATAGACAAGTAAACAGTAACAACCTCAGGGAGCAAGAAATAGAGACGACTAAAAAAAACATCTACATATAAGCCACTCATAAGCAGGAGTAAACAATAAGCAGCTCAAAGCAATCAATAAGCACACAAGACCGATAAGAGCTAAGTAGAATAAACCAAAGAGAGAAAGGAAAAGAAAAAATTTAGTAAATAGCATATGATCTAGAGAGAGAGAGAGAGAGAGAGAGAGAGAGAGAGAGAGAGAGAGAGAGAGAACAAAATAAACAACGATAGAAGCAAATAGACACATATATGTCAAAGTTTGTCACTCATTCACTCTAGTTTTAAATCAATTCTCTTCATCTTTATCTGTTTGTTCGTTTGTTTGCTTGCTTGTTTGCTTGTTTGTTTGTTTGTTTCTTTGTTTCTTTGTGTTACTTTGTTTATTGTTTGTTTCTTGTTTCTTTCTTCGTTTCTTATTTATTTTACTTATTTATTTATTTATTTACTTATTCATTTATTTATTTATTTATTTATTTATTCATTCATTCATTCATTCATTTATTTATTTATTTATTTATTTATTTATTTATTAACTTTTTGATTTATTTTACTTATTTACTTAATTACTTATTCATCCAAGGAATGAAATGCGCAGTAAGCCATAAGTTAATGGTGATAGTCTCCTAGCGGAAGGTATTGGGTACAATATACAAGGTTTTGTAGAGAGCCACAAGTGGCTGCTAAATCTGCAAACCTTCCTTCCACCCGCCTCACTATGCATTGCTCTCCATATCCTGCCTCTCTTCCCCTCTCCTGCCTTGTTCTTTCTCTCCTTTTTTTCGATGAGTGCATGCTTTGTGTGTAAGCTTGGCGTGGGCCGCACGGGAGCGCGCTGCTTCTGGCCAAGAGCGGTCACATATTGATGCGCTCTGTTCTTCGGAACCAGGATGTTTCCTCCTTTCTTCTGCAATGTGCCGATCGTCATGAGCTACTCTCTGTTTCCTCCATGCTGTTGGCTCCTCAACACAAGGATTCCACTGACGCTGCTCAACGCCATCTATGCTCAGCAAAGCTGCCGGCTTTCGCCTTGCCATCAAAACTCGCAGTGATAGAACCAGGCAGAACAACCGCAACCAAAAAGAAAAGAGCCGTCGCATTGGCGCTGCAGGTCTCATCGCCTCTTAGACTGGGTCCTCTGAATAACTCGCCCTTCTCTCCATCTTGCGCTGGTCTCGCCTGCATTGGCGGCCGCCCTCTGTCCTCTTCGGCAGTCCCTGGCCGGCCTCACCTTGCCCGCTTCAGCAGCAACTCCCCTGCAGCCCCGCCCTCTGTAACCACGCAGCAGGCAGGTTGCCGCAAATCAACATGTGCCTGCACGCACGCCATGCCCTCGATAGTGTTCATGGACCAGCTTGGCGACGAAAGCCATCGCTCTCATGCGTGCGCTCAACTCAGTCGGCTTCACGTCGGGTCATCCTCTGCGCCCCCCCCCCCCCCCCTCACACCCACCCAGGCCCACCAAACTGTACCCCATCCACCCAGGGCAAGGAGAATGAGAAGCCCCCCCCTCTCTCTCTGTCTCTCCCTCCCTCCCTCCCTCCCTCCCTCCGTCTCTCTCTCTCTCTCTCTCTCTCTCTCCTCTCCTCTCCTCTCCTTTGGAATTGTTTCCGATGCCTTGTTCTCCAAGATGTCGCGTCAAAAGAAGGTAATATGTGATGGCAGCGAGGAGGTGTCGCTGTTCGGTTGGCTGCAATCCAGTCGCGCCATGGGCGGCATGTTCTTCGGTGTGCTTCGAGATAAATCGGGCCCCGTCCAGGTTATTCTCGAGCGCGAAGCGGCTGCTAAAAAGGGCAAGGTGCTGCGGCAGCAACGCTTTAATATTCGCTTTCATACTATGTGCATCAAACAGCTGGATCTCTTCGACAAGTTATGCGCGGTCCCTTTGGAGAGCGTCATGTGGCTCAAGGGAACCGTTGCCCTTCGCGCTGAAGGAGAAGCTAAACCTGACCAAGTCACTGGGTAACGTCCTCATCCATACGAAGTCGTTATCCAAGCTAAATTTTGTACAGTGAAATCGAAATCCGGTTGGACCAAGCTACCCTGTTGAACAGCTCAGCACCGCCGCCCATTCGGGTTCTGTATTCATTTGGTTTTGTGCATGAGAGTTTGGCATATGCTATTCTGCATAGATAAAAGGTGATTATACAGAGGATACCCGACTAAGGTTTGCAACCCAGCTGTCCTTGCAGTTGATAACTGACTTATACAATCTTAGATGGCGCTTCTTGGATATGAGACGGTCTTCCTTGCTATCAAATATGAAATCGGCTCTCCCACGAGTTTATGTGTGCTTGCCTTGGCAGTGCCAGTGTTCAGCGCACTCTGCAACTGCGTTCGGAGGTTGCTCGTCAGGTACACTGCATCACATCATGTCGATGCCATCTGCGAGATGGAATTTCACCAGAATCTCTTACAAAGACACAGCTTGCAAAGATCTTGATAGGCTTTTGAAATTGCTGATGCTTAGACTAGAAATTTTCTTCACAACGAAGGCTTCCAAGAAATTGAGACGCCCTTGTTGTTCAAAAGTACTCCTGAAGGTGTGCATGAATTGCAGTTCCATGCTCCCACGCCTATTCCATTGGATGCAGGAGCAAGTGAGTTCCTGGTACCCACGAGAGTCAAGGGAAAAGCATATGCGTTGCCACAGAGGTCGCTTGTATCTGTGGCATCTAGAACACATATCTTCTGCTTTAGTCCTCAGCAATATAAACAATTGCTTATGGCTGGCGGAGTGGAGAAGTACTTCCAAATAGCCAAATGTTTCCGTGACGAGGTGAATACTAAGTTGAATACCTGCCCATGACTACAGCTTGAGTTCCTGTGACTGCAGGGAATGCGATCAGACAGACAGCCTGAATTTACTCAGGTTTGTCCTTGCCAATATATTGATCGACCACCTCCATTTTGGCACTTAGATCGATTTAGAAGCGTCTTTCGTCCGCGAGCGAGACATCCAACAAGTAGTGGAGGGTCTGATATCACACTTATTCCAGACTTGCCTGGGGATCGAGCTAAGCTTGCCTTTTCCCGTTATGTCCTTTGCGGAAGCTACAGCCAAATATGGGGTCGGGTCACATGAGTGTAGCAGTGCCCCTGAGAGTTAGCGTATTGCCTGTAGGTCGATAAGCCCGACCTACGGTATGGTTTCTGCGTGCGAGACATTACCTCTATCGTCAAGAAGGTGAATGCACCTTTGTTCGGTCTCTTTTGATACGTGCGGAAATGGTGAACAAGGGTATTTCGTGCTAGATGCTCATTCGGTGATAAAAGCAATCTGCGGCAAGGGACTTGGGTACTTGGACTGCTCTAGAATCTGACTCACCTGTCCTTGCAGATCACTCCTGAGCCGTAGAGACGTCAGAAAGCTGAAAGAATGGGTCACCTCCATCTTTCACATATATCCGCTGAATTCTCTTGTTTTGTATCTGTCTATGACACAGGGTTTGCTAGCGATCGTGGAAGACCCTTCACGCGATTGGCAGTTGCCGCCAAGTGCGTTTACTTTGTCAGGTTTTTTTTTGTTTTTTGCTTGAGCTTTCGTAGCGTTTGCAAAGCGATTGTATGTAGTGGTACGCCAGGAAATATGCAAGGAGCTTGACGCCTCCTCGGGAGACCTAATCCTAATAAGGTATCATCTCGAGACAAAAAAGTTCTGTTCACGACACAAACTACAGGGGAGGACAGGAGCCCACGATTAGCGATGCCATGGGCCGCGCACGGATCCAGCTGGCAGATTTTGTAAGCACATGAACTAGCTACCAGATGTCTTAGTCTCCTTCTTCGCAAACAGATGTTTTCCAAGGGACTTTTGGATGTCCCCGGAGTAACGAAAGCTGAAGAAGCGATTTCCAGCAGTCGCTTTAATTTTACTTGGGTGGTTAATTTCCCCCTTTTCGAATTTGGACCAGGGGGCTTGAGCGCGACGCATCATCCTTTTACAAGCCCTAAACCAGAGCATGCACAAGCACTCCGCCAAGCCATTCACGTCTTGGTTCAAGAACCGTCAAAGCAAAGTGCGCAGAGTCTGTATGCTGCGAGGGAGTCACTTAGAGGCGTGCTTGCCCAGCATTACGACTTGGTTTGCAACGGAGTGGAGCTTGGAGGTGGCTCTATCCGGGTCCATGACGCCGAGCTTCAGTCTTCGCTTCTAAGGCACTCCTAGCCTGACTTTGACGAATGTTTCTCTTGTTGGAATATTTGTCAGGTTGTTAGGTTCTGACTCATCTCAGTTCGGGTATACATTTTCCACACTTTCTTGTCTTACATCATGATCAACGCTTAGGCACCTCATCGAATGCTTGTCTTATGGATGCCCGCCTCATGGAGGGATGGCGGTCATGACTGCCGTCGCTTTCGTGCTTGCAGAATCAGTGTAGATTGAGGACTTGTATTTAATGTCTTGCTGCGAACAGTTGGGGCTCGATCGTCTTGTGGCGCTTATGGGCGCGCCTTCAAATCAGATGTACGGACTGCCTTTGCGAGAGGTATGCATCAGTGTCAGTCTAGGATGCGCAGTGGTTTTTTTGTTGTGTTCCAAGGTGATCCCGTTCCCGAAGTCCACCACAGGCGCTGACCTGCTGACCAAGTCGCCCGCCCTTGTCCCAGATGAACAGTGGGCACAATACCATCTTACTACCAAATGAAAGGTTTCCGATGTGTTGGGAGTGACGAGTTAATATCAAGCAGCTGATTATCAGAATGACAATAGTTAGAGTAACTCTAGTATAGCAGAATGCATGACGATTGTTTAGTAAAAGATATTAAAGATGAACTTGACACATATTACTACTTATCTCACTTTGGTAATCTTATCAAGATAGATGTATTGCTGTTGACATTCAAGACAACAAAAAAAAAGATTTTTCTGTTTTGGTTGGAATTTCAGTTTTGGTTGGAATTTTGATTTTGGGTGAAAATTTGAATATTTCAAATTAACGGCTATATTCGTCCGCAAAATATCGTAAATTTTCGCGAAATGTTACCGTTAAATTTGAAAATTTGAATTTTTGTCACAAAAATGAAAAACTGTCACAAAAATGAAAATCTGACACAAAAATGAAAAACTAATTTTTGTTGTTGTCTTGAATGTCAACAGCAATATCTCTTGAAACCAGAAAGTGTGCCGGTCGGTTCATAACAATGGTTCCAGTGTTGTGCAACCCTTTCTTTGACTTTTCTTGTGCTAGTGTTACAATAGTACGATGTTTAATCACCGATAACTGTCCTAACGGTATGAAGACTGAGGAATATTAATACCTAAAGTAGGGACTTCGTAGACTTCAGACCAAGGATAACCGATAGACCGGAACGGTAAGTATATATCAATTGACAAAAACCCCCGCAATTGCTTCCCGTCTTCAACCGGCACTCGGGGCGTCCCCCTCCTACCTGCTTGCGATTTCCAAACTCGAAGAATTTAACAGTGGTAATATTAAAACAATTCCCGCCAGTCCAACTGCCAGGCGACGTCACAAACTTGAGATATACCTTCCAGAAATTAACCGCTGCATGTAACGTACAGATATGGGCAAAAATTGTTATGGTAAAACTTGAGCTGGTGCCACCAGTACCAGGATAAGTACTGCAATTGACTGTATTAACAACTCAGTAGTAATAATATTACTAACAGAAACAACTACTACTGACGGATAATTAAGTGATACTGAATTGACGTATTAACTGAGGAGAAAGTGTCTAATTAATATCCAGTTGAATGCTCCCCTTTAATTTGTGAGACTAACTTCAATAATCTGCAGTATACTTGCTGTGTCCTACAGTAGATACCTTATTGAGAAAAGGGCGCCAAGGGACGGCCCAATTATGTACTAGGCCGGACATACGTAATGGCTCTACTTGAACTACACACATTACATATGCCGGCACATACTGACTATCCGGATTAAGTCCTACCCACCCCCTATCCTATGTTGAGCCTACGGTAGCATTATGTATGTAACACAAGTACGGTATGGTCATAATACACATATAATATTGATATATATATATATGATCGCGTAAGTAACCATAATATACAAAAATAAGACATAGGATAATGTATCCATCTGTACTGACCTATCAAAAGGAATGATCAAATTAAACTATATGCTACATATCTATCAGGTCGTATGGATTTATAAATTTGACAGCGCTTCCCGTAGAGTGGTATAAAAAGAACATAATGTAACATAATATGTATATGAACAAAGACACAATATCTGTAATTATCGGCCTGTCTGGTACATCCGGCTGGTCTGGCGTACTTCCGTGTTGTTCCACTCCCGTGTGGCACGTTCACCGACCAGCCGGACTACATGTCTGCTTTTGATAGATTTTTATGTATATAAGTGTATAGAGATAGAAACTGAAGCGAAGCATATAGAAGTTGGAACAGAACGAGCGAAAGGGACTCGATCTTCGTAGTATTTCAGGTTGAAAAACTGTGCGAAGTCATCACGCTTTGACAACCTGAAATACTGATGTCTCAAGGGGGATTCAGTAGTATTTCAGGTTTGAAACCGGGTGAAGTCGTCACGGTTTGATAACCTCAAATACTAATGTCTGGAATGAGCAATGAACTCCGGCGCTGGTCATTCGCCACCGGGCCCCGTCTGCACTCGTCTATTCACACACCTGTGCAACTCATGTGTAATATGCGAGAAAATTATTATATTACATACCCCGGGAATATAAAACGAAGTCCAAGATGATAAGCCTTACTAATACGGGAATTGATCGAATTTTATCCTGAATTTAGCGCAATTTTCCCTACTAAGCAGCAACGGAGATTTTTCCAGCCAGGTAATTGAACTTGTCTACAATAAAATTTATTTTGGTGAACGCATCTGCGATATTTTCCTCCGTAGGGACCCGGAATAGTTTGACCTTTCCTTCTCTCACGAGTTGCGCTAGAAGGTGGTATCGGACCTCTATGTGCTTGGTCCTAGCTTCCCCTAGTCCTCTCTCCGACAATAATATCGTTCCTTCGTTATCCTCGAAGAGAGGTGTAGATAGTTAGAGAGGTGTTTTGGCCCGCAGGTCATGTGTACCTGAAGCAGTGGGGGGGGGGGGGGGGGCCAACGCCAACCCCGCGCTGCCGACCCCGCCTCGCCGCGCTATCGCGCAGCGAGGCGGGGTCGGCAGCTCGGGGTTGGCGTAGGGTGCCCTTGACTTGCACTGAGTTGAAGTTACTAATATGACTCGCGACACTTAATTAATTTTACACAAACACTATAGTTTTATTATATATATAATAACCAAAAAATACCTTATATAACCACTATAGTCTTATTATATGTCGATACTTGATATTTGAAACAGGAAACAGGAGGCTCCTTTACATTTTATTCAAGTGCAATTTAGTTTTACGCAGACATTATTAATACAACTTTAATACTAAAGAAATTTAATATTCATACTAAAGAAAATATTTGCATACGAAGAGTCAGCAAAATTCACCACCTCGCTGGGCGGGCAGACGAAGGTGATCATTGCAAGCAAGCTCACTACTATATGTCATTCCACTTTGTAATTACTGTCCTTCAACTTCGCAAATGATTTCAAGTACTAGTAGGAGTTCAAATCAACTCCCAGTTCCGTTGTTTGATTCCAGAACAGTATTTTCATTAGGTGGTCTCGTAGCAGGGTTTGTAACGTTCGCAACCACTCAATGGTAGCGCTTGTAACCCTTCCTTTATAGTGCTCGTAGCCTGGAGGTCATCTTTCAACCTGCAGCGTTGTTCTTGGTTCGTACCGGAGGGTAAGGTTCGACCGCTGGGCTAGTGGGAGGAATCGAGTAGTCGTCATGATTCAAATAATCATCAAGCTCTACGATGAATTGATCCACAAGTGCGCGGTATTGAGGCGTTGGTAGATGCTTCGTAAATAAGTCTGCCAAGTTGTCACTCGATGGAATGTATCGCACGATCACCCGCTTCTCACGCACTTGTTCGACGACGTAGTGATACTTAATGTCAAGATGACAGGAACGCGGGCCACCCAGTCCGTTCATAGACATGATGATCGATCCGCGATTATCTTCGTGAATCACCGTCGGCTGCGGAATTAGAACGTTGATTTCGCATAAGAAACTTTGCACTGCAATAGCAGTCCTGGCGCAGTTGGATAGGGTAATAACTTCAGCGTCCATGGTAGATAAAGCTACCGTAGTTTGTAGTTGAGAATTCTAATGAATGGGGCACGTTAGCATATGAATCTCACCATTGCGCGATCGTGGCGTGAAGAGGCAGTTGCCAAAATCGGAGTCGGATTACGAATTAAACTCGAAGTTCCGGTGGTCGATATTGGTGTGGAAACAAACCACGTTCCTACTGTAAGTGTCGATAGACACATCCAACCATATAGAAAATGCAATGTCTGGTGCCTGGTGACAGAAGACTCTCAACATATTAACAGCGAACACTATTTGGGGCTGAGACATTGATGCATGCTAAATAAGCTCACCAATGAGGTTGGGGGTGTTCCATTTACGCAGGGGAGAGTCAGCAGCAGCTGGGGCGTGGTCCTGTACGGTTGCTGGGGTAGGCACAGGGTTGGCATTCGCGTAACCACGATCGCGTAGCAGTCCACAAATATATGTTAGTTGATGAATCAAGCCAGAATCGAATCGTCTGAACTGAAGTCAGGTGAAAACCTTCACCTCCCCCACAGCTTTGTAACGGAATACTGAACTTGTGCTCATTCAATCTGCGCTGGAGGTCCTCATATGCATACTGCACAGCAAGTTTATAAAATACAAGCATGTAGTCGGTTTTAAGTAATAAGACTCAAGGAAGCGATATCGATGTAGCATTGTTGACAAATGAGTTGCAGGTGGAAATGATTTGTCGCTGCCTGAAAGATAAAATACACATGCTAGACATGGGTCCACTGTCGATTGAGTGTAGCTAAGCTTGCGTAAAAATGTAGCCACATGGTCATGCAATCGTGGACTAGCTTGCGAGATCAATATAATGCATTCAGTACACGCCAGATAGCGTACGCGCGTACGAGTCGTCTTGTTTTTAAAGTTGTCTGGCGGGATTGCAAACATAACATCCACCATGTCAGTATGTATATCTAGTACATATGCCTGACTGAAGTTGATCACTAGAAGAATCATGCATAATCCAACCATGATCTAGTACTTGATCGCGCACAGCAGTAGAAGCGCTAGCGTCCAGTGATATATATCGATAGACATGTGCCACATGTGTTGTCGTACGCGTCTCATACATACTAAAATGTTTATATTAGAATATTATTTATGCATGCGATTATCAAATAGCATGAATCTAGATTTACATGACGTCTCACCTATAGAATTATTTTGTTTTATTGCGTCCACGAAACCAGTGTAGTTCGTAGAATAAACCTCTTCCTATTTTACCGTATCTCCCGTATCATCTCATGTTTCTTCCGTATCAATTTTGATAACTCACCGGGCCCAACGCCGAGAATATGCCTTAGACCCAAAACCGGGCGCCTGAACAAAATATAGGTCGCTGGAAAACAGCGCTGACAGTGGCTCTAGCTTTGGAGGTCAGCGCTGGAGGCTGCACTTGTAGAGCACTCGTAATTACTCTCGTGTCCTCTCGCCCATCTCCTCCTCTTCCTTATATGGATGGTCGGTGATGGATTGAGCTGCGTTTTTCGTCTCCAAAGGTGGTTTTCCCTCGCGCTTGGGTAAGGCAGCTGACATGTATTGAGTGGTTGTGTTGCATTTTAAAGCACCCCTTGATACATTAGTTACTTTCACGTTTCCCCTCCGTCTCTTTTTGATTCGCCTATACCGAAACAGCACGTAGAGAAGTTTGTAAGTACACCTCGATTTGTGTTTTTCGACATCGGGACTCGTATGTAAAGAAGCTCACGTGAGTACTCATAAGTACTCTCATAGGATCTCTTGCATGCATAAATGGACCACTCTTCCTACCTGTGTCCTCATTTCATACGCTTCCGCTTGTGTTCACCATGTTTTCCATTTGCATGATGCAACTTGCAAAGAGTTCTTGGCGCCTGACTCGACTGCAGGGCGGCCTTGCTGATGTTCCCGGAGTGGTTGTTTCGAACGATTGGCGTCACGACTCCTTTAATTGCACCCTTCAAACTGGCTCTCCAGTCCTGGGCTTGCTTCATTTTGGCGCTGAGCATGATCGTGCACTGTGCCATCGACGTGCCCCCTGAGGCTCGGCGCTCCATCGGCTACTGCTTGCTCATCGCTTTTGGAATGCTCACCTCGATTTACGGAGATTGCTTGTACGAGAATGGGCTGAGCCCGGGTAGTACGTGGAAGGATGACTTGGTAGAGTATCGAATCCCGATCGCAGCCGCAGGCTCCTGCTTTGCCCTGCTCTTCCTCTGTTACGGGTTCGTACTAGGGTGCAGCAAGGGCCCTCGCCCTAGGCGTCTTTCAGACCGGACACATAACAACGGCAACGGATACAAGACTATCACTGTGTGGGAGGAACTGGATTATAACCCTTACTTAGGGGTCAAACTATAACATCCAGATCATCTGCAAAATTTATTCACTCTTAAACTTAGCCATACTTTTGAAACAGCCTGCGCATTCTACATTCTTTCTTTTCTTTCTTTTCTTTCTTTTCTCTCTTTCTCTCTCTCTCTCTCTCTTTGTTGTTGTTGTTGTTGTTGTGCTTTATTGCTTTCTTGCCTTCTTGCTTTTCCTGCTTGCTCGCGCTTGCCTGCGTTTGCTTGCTTGTTTCCTTGCTTTCTTTCTATCTTTCTTCTTTCTTTCTTGCTTGGCTTATTTTGTTCCTCTTTCTTTGTGGTGTATTTCGTCCTGTCTATGGTTTCTTTTTTTCTGCTTTCTTTTCATCCTTGTCCCCTTCTTTCCTTCCTGTCTTCTTCCTTGCTTTCCCTTTCTCTTCATCTTCCTGACAAACATGCTTCTTCTTCTTCTTCTTCCCCCTCCACCTCCTTCTCTTTCTTCTTGCTGTCTTCTTCCACCTCTACCTCCTTTCTTCTTCTCTTCTTCTCTTCTTTCTTCCTTCTTTCATGCTTCTTTCTTTTTTTACGCAGACACTTTTAATAATACAATATTGCCACTTGTAGGAATAAATGGGAAGCGTAAGAGTAGAATGGAAGAGTTCTTCTTCTTCTTCTTCTTCTTCTTCCTCCTCCTCTTCTTCTTCTTTTTTTTTTTTTTTTTTTTTTTTTTTTTTTCCTCATTCTTTTTGTTATTTCTTCCATTCTTAACTCCTTTTCATTCTTCACTGTTGTCTGTTGTTTCGTTGCCTTCGGTCGCTTACCTTCGCCTTCTCAAACTTCGCTTTCATTCATGCATAAGCCTAGTCTTTCTTCATGTACTTATGTTAATGCAGTCAGCTTACTCTTCCTTATGAATAATAAGGCTTACAGGTATGCGCCGTAGTGTTATCGATGGCAAAAATTGACCCCCTGGTAACGGAATAAACGTGTGTGGGCGTTGTTTGCGGTCCGAAAACGTAGCGAAATAGCTATTGAACAGCTTCAGAGCGGCCGATAGCTAAGAAAAATGGAAAATTTTAAATTTTCAAAATTTAATTGGTTTGTCATAGTAATAGGTATTTACAATAATATCTCTTCTGCTTCCAACTGATACTTTACGAGTGGAAAGTATTTTTTACGCAAACAGTGTTTTAATAAAATACTTGCTACACGTAGAATCTGAGTGTGAAGTGTTAGACTATAGATTTGGTAAATATATCTATGTATTTAATCGTGTTATGTAGGCATCATCCACCGGATAGCCTGTAAAAAGTATCTTTTCCTGGTGACAGGTGCACCAGCTTGTTTTTCAGTATTATTTGTCCTGTACTATCCCCAACGATAGCTAAATTGAAGAGTAAGTCGGTAATATAACCAAACACAGTCCTCAAAAAAGAGAATGATGTCTCGTTATATTAGCTCAGTGACGCAAAGACAAAAAACCGCAAAAAGACCAGGATCAAATTGGCATTTCAGACGTGTCCGGCACGAAATCTATAAATAAGTTTTTTACCTGATAATTCAGGGTGTGATGTCCACAGTACACCCTCCCAGTTTTTTATGGCGGAACTTCGTTTCCGACATACTACGCTTTGAACTGATTTCTTTTCTGACTAAGATTCGTTTAGAGTTATGTATGAAGATACATCAACTCACGAATTAGCCGTTATAAAACAACAATGATACTTACCCCGGTACTAATAGTATATATATATACTCTAGCACATTCAGTATCTATATTAAAATCTTCCTCTTTCTTCTGTCGATAAGATATTTGTGCAGTATGTCTAAGTATAATGTTTTATGATTGAGTAATAATGTAATGTCGCCATTTCCATATATATGTAATAACCGGTCGTCGGTTTCCATAAATACATTTACTTTTTGTGAAGACATACCTTGTATAAATCGGTATCATTTAATATAGTGTCAGGTGATCAAGTCTGACGACTATATCCGAAGTTGGGTTGAGTGCGCCCTAACCTTGCGATATGCCGATGCAAGTAGAGATGGATGGAATCCGGTGTAGCAGTTCATGCTATTAAAATATATCAGTTCTTGATTAAACTGTAGAGTCTTTAATGAGATCATCATTCTGATACTAATGCGGGTCGTATCCAGGAAACACCATCGCTCACTCAAATAGCGATCCCGTAACGGTGCTGTTTCGTGGCAGTCTCGTCTGTCTCTGCCGAAACAAGAGAATAGAATGCATATTTTTTGTCAGCTGTGTCTTGTTAATCTCTAGAAGAATGAATGCTGCTGTAGTAGCTTTAATATCTAAATAAAGTTGTCGGGACGATATTGGATCAATGCTATGTTCGCAGTCGATCAGGTCCACAATACTTCTAGAGAAAAAAAATACTTACTATAGACGCCGTTTACGCGCGCGGACTCCTTTACCTGGTGGAGAACCTCCAACCAAAGTTAAGTCTAAGGTAGACTGTTCGAGGACGTCCCAAATTTTGTGAGGGATTGCGCCTTGTGCCAAGTCAAAAGGAATGTCCAGCACCCCTCGTGGTAGTGCTTGTATGGTCCACGCGGTATGATCTTTATCTGTGGGAGATATGGTATCATCCCATGTCTCAAGTTTCTTGGCGTCTTTATATACTGGAAGGTATTGTCTTACTTTAGGATCTTCCGCTGGATCCAGACTCCTCCAGAAATGTAAGACTGGTTGTATTATTTGTGCCGCAGTCGAAATTCGATTCGATCGCGTATGGCGTTTGTGAGGTACTGCCATGACTCTCATGAGATATAAATCTGAGAGCGTGTCATCGACTACGTGTTGAGCCGCAGGCCTCACCAAGTAAAAAGCGTCTTTGGCCCATGAAATATGTCCAATCGCATCTCCTTCTTTCCAACTGGGGTGAACGAGAGTGTCATTGCCCGCGCGAGGGTCTTGATCTCCGTCATCGCTCCCCTCTTGATGGTCTCCTTGCGAACGTGCCGTCCTTATCGCCTTTCTCGGTCGGTCGTAGATAAGGTCATTTTGCGCTCTCCTTATTTGCGCCTCCGTGAATTTTCCTTCCGGCACGTTCGACTCCACCCTTTTGCGGGTCTGAGTCCCCGCCGCACTTTTGCGGTCGGTGGCCCGCTTGTTCTCCAGCTCAGCCTCCTCCTTCTCCGCAATTGGTGCCCTGTAGGCATCCCGTTCCGAGATATCCTCCTGACGGATTGGTGGGACCTCTTTAAAGTCAGCCTCCATCCGTTTGAGTGCTTGATCAACGGACTCATCTTCAAGTAGGAAGGGATCATACTTAATCAGCCTTCGTACATTGACTATTTGAACTTTCCCTCTGCCCCTGATTTTATAATTCAAAGGCCCCATCTGTTCCATGATATGGTATGGTCCTTTCCAGTGGATGAACAGCTTCGAGCTGACTCCCTGAGGAACTTGAGGATGATACAGTAGTACAATATCCCCGACCTGAAATCTGACTTGATCCAGGTGTGCCTGCCTGACACCTTCAGCATCAGTCTTCCTGCGCTCCGCCTCCCTATGCGCCTGTACTATTTGCTCCGCCTCCATCTTCGCCCGAAGTCTCACCCCAAACAGCTCATCCTGATCTGCCCATGAATCTTTTGGGTGCAGCAGTGAGGCTGGGATGGAGGGCTCACGCCCATATACCAATTGGTATGGCGAGACGGAACCTTTTGAACCACCTAACGCTGTAGAGGGTAGGCAATTCATAGCAAAGGCAAACGAGGATGCTGCCTCCACCCATGCCTTTTGGTTCTCCTTCTTCATACAATACATCTTCAGCGCGGCCTTGAGGGGTCTATGCACCCGCTCTATCTTGCCGTTCGCTCTGGGGTTATAGGCGGTGACATATTGCCATTTTATGCCGTAATATGCAGATAGCTTGTCGATGACTTCATTATTAAAGTCAGAGCCTCGATCTGAGCATATTTTTCTCGGCACCCCAATCTGTGAGATGATCCTGTCAATCAACGCCTTGGCTGTTGTTTCGCCCGTAACGTCTTTGACTGGGACCACCCATACATAGTTGGTGGCTCTGTCTATGGCCGTTAGAAGGTATCTGTAACCTTCCGTCGTGACCGGGAAAGATCCTACATGATCAGTGTGTAAGAACTCGAACATTCCTAAGTGTAAAGGAAAAGTCCCGATCAGGCCAAAATTCGCCTTCAATGGTGTTTTGGATGTCTTGCATGGGATGCATGCATTGACCTGTTCATCAATATTCTCCTTCATCTTCTTCCACCAGAATCGTCTCGAAATGAACATATGCGTTCTTTGTCGGCCCGGGTGCGCCAGTAGTGGTTATGAGCAGCGACAAAAATGATGTGTCTGAGTTTCTCAGGAACCCAGAGAGTCCATTTGTCTGGTTGTGATGCATAGCGCCCGTGTTGGCCTTTGTACCACAAGAGACCGTCTCTCCACCCCATCTCCTTCTGTTGCTCCTTAATCTCCTTCGTCATTTTCAGCTCGTTCGGGTTCTTGTATAGCTGTATTAGCTTTTTGAACTCCAGATCGAGAGCCTGTTGCTGTCTCCATGCAGTGGGTGAGGCTATGTGGATAGTCCCATCCTCTAGCTGCACTCCTATCCTCTCAGGGTTTTCGTCTAACTCCTCCTTGTTCTCCTGCGGGGTTTCCGCATATGCTTCTTGCTTAATCTCTTCTTGTTTTATCTCCGCCTTCATATTCTCATATGCTTCATAGGACCACTCAGCATCCTCGAGGACATGTGCTGTACAACATATCCCATGATCCGGACCTTGCGGGCTATGACGTAGACCCGATCGGTTATATCGGACCCCTCTCGCCATCTGCATCGACTCGATATGATGCACTTCGTATGTGCAGTCTGGGGATAGATCCTCCATTTCTGCTGATGATACGAGAGCTGCCACTTCTGAGTGAAACTCTAGCCTGGAGAGGCTGTCAGCGACAACATTTCGCTTGCCGGGTAGATGGACCATTGTAAAATTGAAACATGACAAGAATGCCTGCCATCTCGCTAGACGGCCAGTCTGTTCATGATTGATCAGCCATAGTAAATTCTGGTGATCAGTCCTTACTATAAACTGAGGTCCACCCCATAAATACTCTCTCAACCGTTTGAGGGCCCA
>WBZZ01004072.1:7500-10000 GCA_019918135.1 Paulinella micropora | reverse complement strand
AACAAGCTGGTGCACCTGTCACCAGGAAAAGGTACTTTTTACCGGCTATCCGGGGGGTGATGCCTACAGTACACTCCCGATTTTATGACGGAAATAGCATTTTCGTCATACACCTTCTGATTTCTTTCTGCAAATAGTATGCGCTATGGAGTCATGCCACACAGCGCATCGACCCACGGATAGACGCTAAAAGACGATAAATATATCCTCATACGGCACGTCAAAGCGGATTCTCTAGCCTTTCTTGTAAATTTTGAACTCCTTCCCCTCAATTTCTTTTTTTTTTTCTTTTTTTTTTCGGCAGTATGTCAAGAACAAACGTACAATTAATAAAAAAAATACAAGCAACGTGGTGCTGTAGTACGATTCCCCCTTTGATCTCCTTCTTCTTCTTATCATTATCATTATTATTATTATTATTCACAGGGAGATCGTAAGTACATTGTCTTTTTTAATGACATACCCTTGTATAAGGCGGATATCCTATGATATAGTATTAGGGTGCCAGTCCTAATAGCTATATCCGAAGTCGAGGTGTATGTACCCGACCCTGCGATATACCGACACAAGTAGAGATTGACCGTGCTCAGGTACGACAGTATATAATCTATCGTAAAAAATAATTTAATGAAAGTTTCAGAGAACATTTCATTTTCGAGAACATCATCCCAGGACTTGGAAAGGGTCATACCCGGGAACACCATCGCTCAATACACTAGCGATCCCCGTATACGGTGTAGTATCATCGTCGATCGACCTTTCGCACTCGTATGTTGCGATCGAATGCCAAGTTATATCACTGAGTCTTTTTAATATTCATATTGATAACTGATGATGCATGATCAAATCATGATACGCCGTGGGCAATCAATCAGTTTATTTGAGACGCATAAAGAAAAATAGTTTCTTTGTCACTGCCTTCGTCGTCTGGCGCGGATTTCTTTGCCTGGTGGAGGACCACCAACAAAAGTCAGATCGAACTTTGACTGTTCGAAAATGTCCCAGATCTTATTAGGGATTCCACCCAACGATAATTCAAAAGGGACATCAAGCACTCCTCTTGGCAGTGTCTGAATGGTCCACGCATTGTCTCTGGGAGTAATTGTATCATCCCATGTCTCGAGACTTTTTGCGTCTTTATATACTGGCAGATAATGTCTTGCCTTTGGAACCTCAACCGGGTCCATACTTCTCCAGAACTGGAGTATCGGTTGTACTATCTTTGCGGCTGATGATATTTTGAGTGTCAGTGTGACACGCATCTGTCGTGGGACCGCCACGACCCGCATCAAGTATAAGTCTGAGAGAGTGTCATCAGCGACATGTTGTTCCGCTGGTCTCATCAGATAGAAAACATTTTTCACCCATGCGATGGTTGCTATCGCATCGCCTTCCTTCCATCGCTCATGGACAATCTGAACGTTGCCCGCGTTTGGGTCAGTGTCCGTCCCTCCTCCTCCTGGTGGACGTCCTTTGATCTCATCGACCTCATCGCCTTCCTCGGTTGGTCGTTGATAAGATCATTCCGCGCTCTCCTTAGCTGCGCCTCTGTGATCTTCTCCTTCTTTCCGCTATGCTCTCGCGGAGACTTGGACTGAGTCCCCACCGCGCTTATGCGGTCAGTCTTCTCCTTGCTGTCCACCTCACTCTCCTCCTTCTCAGCTATCGGTGCCCGATAAGCATCGTCTTGGTCTATGCCAGCCTCCTTGTGGATGGGCGGCACCTCTTTGAAATCATCCTTCATCCGTTTTAACGCCTCCTCAACGGATTCATCTTCCAGTAAGAAGGGATCATACTTAATCAGCCTTCTTACATTCACAATTTGCACCTTCCCTCTACCCCTGATCTTGTAATTCAGAGGTCCCGTCTGTTCCATAATCTGATAAGGTCCTTTCCAGTGAGTGAACAGCTTAGAGCTGACTCCCTTCGGGACTTGAGGATGGTACAATAGTACAATATCCCCGACCTGGAACTTGATCTGATCCAAGTGCGCTTGTCGCACCCCTTCAGCATCAGTCTTTCGGCGCTCCGCCTGTCTATGCGCCCTGACTATTTGTTCTTTGAGACTTTCTCCGATTTCTTGTTCTCCTTACTCAGATTACTTTCTCCTCCTTCTTTTCTATATTGTATCTAGTATGAGGCACTTGGACCTACACACAGATAGTAATAGAGAAGCTAGAAAAGCTCTCCTTGAGAAGTCGACAGTCGGTCGGATAGGTTCTCAGACCTACCTTTAGAAAACGATCAGAGATTTGCAAAAATACTCTGACGCATGTGTGAGATAATGCAGATAAATGCACAAACTAGAAAGGTAAAGTGTTGTGCTCCTGTCCCTATGCTTGTTTGTGTTTTGTGTGTGTTCCTTCACTCTTCTGTCCACCTCCTTCTTCTTGGTCTCTGTGTGAGAACAGCAAGAACGACAGAGAGTTTGTATCTGATGTCTCCTTGTGAGCACACAGATACTGATTGGGCTAGAGGGTACGAGACACCTGCTTGAGAC
>WBZZ01004072.1:0-5000 GCA_019918135.1 Paulinella micropora | reverse complement strand
GCCACCCGTAGCCTGGAAAGAAAAACCAAAGTTTGGACCAGTCGTTGAAAATTCTGCACCTTGAGATCAAATTTCTGACGATTGGTCCAGACTTTTTTTTGGGTTGGGCAGGTAGGGGCTGTAGCCCCATAAGGGGCCCAAAGAAAACGCAGCGGTGTGGCGGGTGGTGCACCGCCCCCTATTGGCGACGGCTGGTCTTTGGGGGGGAGGGGGGGGGGGGTGTCTCCCATGCTGCCTATTTTTTTCTTCTTGGCTTTATTATTAAAGCGTGGTGCAAGTGTGGTCGACAATGCTAGCTGTTTGTCCTACGTGTAGCGCCTGCTTTTTCGAAGGCCAGCTATATTGGTCAGGGACAGGGAAAAGAGGCTATCCCAAGGATCTTGCCTCGCTCGTTTGCAGACCCTATGGTGACGGCGCCTGCTTCAACCCCGCGCGAGACGTCCCCGGCGGAGACACCTGGGCGGAGCGGATGCGCTTCGTCTACAATTTCCTGGACGAGATTCTGTAAAATAACTAAAAACTTTTTTTCTCTTGTTGAGTTAGTAAACTAAATGGACTCTGGCCGGGGGAACAAGCGCCGCCGGCTCGATGGCTCGACTGACTCTTTTGTGCTGCCGGAGACCGGACAGAACGGCGACGTCCTCGTCTCGGACGGCGACGGGGGCGTGAGATGGGCGAGTGACGGCGCGCCGGGCCTCAGCAGTCACTTGACAGACTACGCCAACCCTCACCAAGTCACGGCCGCCCAAGTCGGAGCTCCTACTACTACCGCCTTCACCTCACACACGACGAACTACAACAACCCCCACCAGGTGTCGCTCGCGAATCTCGTGAACTCGTCGACGCTCAAGCTGACGGGGGCAGGCGGCGACAGCACGCTTTCCGCTCCGAATTCTGGTTCTTCTTCGCTCAGGCTGCCGACCGCTCTACCAAGCAGCACGTCACTAGTGACTGTCGGCGCCAGTGGCCAGCTCAGTCACACACAGCAACCGACGACCGAAGTGGCAGGACCAGTCTGGCCGACCGCCTACAGCAGCTGGACAACCGTTTCAAACACTTTGGCGACCGCGAATTCGTGGACCCTGTCGTCTTCTACCTCAAACGCCAACTCCGACTACCGGGTAGACAGGATTGTGCTGAACGACGCATTTTCTTACTGGGCCTCCGGTACTAACACGTATGTCAACGGCGTAGGCAGCGAGTGGGTTAAGATATTCAACCCGCGCAAGCACCGCCTATCCTCTATTGCCCTATGGAACGCGAATAACCTCACTGGTAATCTGGCACCCAAGCAGGTGTTGCTTCAGGGCTCCGATAACGACACAACATATGTCGACCTGAACCGTTTTACCGGTCTGGCAGGGGGCTGGTACACCCTGAACACTCTGACCCCTTCTGCTGGCAACAGCGCTTACAAGTACCACAAGCTCGTGTTCGAGCAGCTTCAAGCCGTCGTGACTTCCAGCTGCCAGATCGGTGGCCTTGTGCAGACGTTCGTGCCAGAGTCCGTCTCGCTTGCTCTCGCTGCCAGCACCGCGGCCAACACAGGCTTCCTGACCGCACTGACAATCAACACGGACCCTCCCGCGGCGACGTCGCTGGTGTCGCTAACACCGGCCGGGGCGCTGGGTGCTTCGTCGCTGAAGATACCGCCTTCGCTGCCTGGCAGCACTTCGTTAATGACAGTGGACTCGGGAGGCCAGCTCGCGACAGGGGCGGCCAGCTCACTGTCTCTCAGCGGGGCGGGAGGCACCAGCACGCTCGCCGCCCCGACTTCTGGCTCCTCTGCACTCAAGCTACCGACCGCCCTGCCCGGTAGCACTGCGTTAGTGACCCTTGATTCCAGCGGCCAGCTAGCAACAGGGGCGGCCAGCTCGTTATTCACTCAGTTAGCCTCTGCGCCGGCCCAGACTGCCGTTCTGAGCCTGACTGCTGCAGGGCAGATGGTGCCCCAGAGCACTTCGACCACGGTCGTGACTTCTGGCTCGGTGGCGCTGCCGACCTGGACTTCCATGTCGGCCTATACGCCTACTACAGACCCTAACTGGGTGGTCAGCCACTCTTCCGCAGTTGTAGGCCAAGAGAGCTATAGAGTTTTCGATGGTGTCGCTGCCAATGGCTGGACAAGCCTCGGCAACTACAACTCGGACGGGAGTATCAACACGACCAACAACGCCGTTACCAACGTAAGCGGCAGCAATGTGTACGGCGAACACTTTACGCTCCAGCACCAGCGGCGCCGATACAGAATCACGAGCTTCGCGTTGAAACTAATACCTCTTCTCTCAGTAGCTCAATCAAAAGCTTCACGTTGGCGGGGTCGGACAATGGCAGTACCTGGACACTGGTCTGGTCCGGTAACTTCTCTTTTACCACGACGTTACAGACCCTGAGCTCGAGCGCGCCCGCTTCGACCGCGTTCTATTACTACCACCGGTTTATTGTCACTTCGACGCAGTCGAGTACCCAGGCCTCTGTGGGGACCTTTGCACCCGCCGTTGAGTCCGAGGGCGTGTCGGTCACTGCCACGAGCCTCATGGGCGTGGATTCGATCATGTGCGGCAAAAACACACTGAAGCTGCCGACCGCGTAGCCCTCCGCCGGCATGGACCGCGTGCTCCAAATCAACGACCTCGGCGAGTTTGAATTAGGCACGTGGGACCGTGGCCACTGGCTGACGAGTGACACGGTCGTCACTGTTAATAGCGGAACTGGCAGGAAGATCCCGGTCGATGGCGTAGTGAGGCTGGCGCCCATATACGGCAACATCACCGTAAGCCATGCCAACGGCTTCACGACCTGGCAGAACACGTCCGGTATGCCCAGGAAATGGCTGATCACTGCCTCGTTCAAGTTTATTACTTCGGCAGCGGCTACCAACAACCCGCCGACCAGTGGCGCCTATTACGATGTCTGGGTCGAAAGGAATGCAGTGAGACCCGCCTCAAGCTCCGGCGTACAGCAGACAGAAGCCAATTTTCAGGTGTCAGTTGGCGCCCATGGGCTCTATGGCAACGGGCGGATCACCTCGCCCAGCCTGTCGGGTATCATGGAAGTGGCGGCAAATGAGTATATCTGGTTCGAAGCCTTTGGCGACACACAAGGCGCTGTCACGTGGAGCCTTGTCATTGGCGGTTCAACTGTTTATTCAAGAGGCAGAGTGACCGTTACGGAGATCCCGGGCTAATTTTTTTTTCTTTCGAGTCTGTTTTTTTAGTTAAAAAAGAAATGGACGCGTTGCGACAAGCACTAGCCGAGAACGAGAACGAACTGGCCGCCTGCCTGGCCCGCCGCCGGATCCTGGCCGTAGAGCGAGAGAAGTTACAGCTGCAGATTGTGCTCTGTGAAAAGGTCTGTGGTTGCAGGGAGACGCGCCTGCAGATCAAGCAGTTGATCCAGCAAGAAGAGGAGGCGGAGGTGGCCGCCGAGTCTGCCGCCCACGCGGCCGTCGAGGCCGAAATGGCACTAGAAGAGACGGTCGTAGAGATGCCTGACACCATCAATGGCTAGAAGTCCTGGTCTAGGCCCCATTCCGGCTCCTTGGCCGGCGCCCGCGCGTACTCGCTCAATCTTTTCTCGAAAAATTTAGTCTTGCCTACCAAACCTAACTGCTACATGAAGGGCAAGGGACACTTGGCCACTCCGTACAGCTTTTCGCTCAGGCCCAAATTATGCAGCAGGCCGTCCGCCACGAACTCAACGTAGCAATCCATCAGCGTCGCGTTCAGGCCTAACAGGGCCACCGGCAGCGACTCGCTGATGAACCTCCGTTCGACTTCGACACAGCCCGCCACGATCTGGAAAATGCGCGACATCTCCAGCTTGTTCGACACGTGGTGCTTGTACAAGTGGCACGCGAACAGGCCGTGCTGCGTCTCGTCCCGCGCAATAAACTCGTTGCTGGTGCACAGGCCCTGCAACAGGCCCGGGTGCTTTTGTTTCAGCCAAAAGATGGAGGCGAAAGAAGAGGCGAACTGGACAAGTTCCACACAAGCGAACGCCACCAGCCGCTCGGCAAACGAAGACCGGGCCGGGCTGAGCCACTGCAGCGCCCACTTGGCTTTTTGTGCGACGGTCGGGACCTGCGTGATCGCATTGAACAGCTTGTCTTTCTCTTGCTGGTCGCTGATGATCGTATCGATCAACAGGCTGTAGGTCCGCGAGTGTTCGGCCTCATTAAAGATCTGGTAAGAAAAAAAAAGTCTCGCTTCACTGAACTGCACTTCGGCCAAAAAATTAGCGGCCAGGTTTTCTTGAATGATGCCGTCCGAGCTAGCAAAAAAACCTAGCACCATCCTAATAAAATGCTGCTCGTCCGCACTCAATTTCTTGAAATCTGCCTGTTCCCGGCTCAGATCAAGCTCGTCTGCCGTCCAGAACGAGCGCAGGGAAGCTTCATAGAATGAATACAGGTTCGGACGCCTGATGGGAAAGAGACAAAACCGCGATTCTTCCGACACGAGCAGTTTTTCTTCAGTGTCCATAATTCGTTCAGCTGCCGGTTGTCCAGTTTCAGCAAGGCCATTTACTCTCTTTTAATACTATAAAGGGAAAGAGGATATATTTTTTTTCTTATCGGTACAACAGAACAAAGAACAAATCATGTTACAAAGACGTAAGACCGAACAACGAGATCCTCATTTCCGTGCTCGTGGACTTGTGTCCTGACGACAACGTGGACAAGCTGATCCCGCCAGTGGTCGATGTTATCTGGGAGCTCGTGAAGGCCGCTCTCGCTTCCAACTGCTGTGAGCTGTGTCCCAAGGTCTGCACGGTCATGTAGGCATCGGGATCAAGTGTCTGTCCAGCGTCACGGGCGTGCCCTGGTGAAGCCTGACCGGTTCGCCGCTCGTCACCATCTGTGCGCGCGCTTTGGCCAGCTTCTCGCGGTCCAGGCGGTGCGCCCACAACACCGGGCCCGGTATAACCTGCTCGTTCGAGCGCACTTTCTCCAGGGCCATGGTAATCTTGACCAGCAGCACGTCCGCTGCTAATCTAAA
>WBZZ01004071.1:242500-252603 GCA_019918135.1 Paulinella micropora | reverse complement strand
CGATAATCGCTTTGCCCCAGTCGCTGGGGCTGTATTCGCACGATTTCAACCAGTTGAAGAAGCGCACCAGAAAGCTCACAATCCGCGTGCCTCCGTACTTGAGCATCTCGTTCTTGATCTTGTCCGGTGAGCACGCTTTGTGATTCTGGAGATTTTCCTGGCAGAGCTCCACTTCCTTCTCGGTGTAATCATAGTCCAGCGGGCCCGTCTCAGTCCGGATCTCCTCGGCTTGTGCCATGGCCTCGAATTGGTCGCGCAGGTTGTCGTTATACTGGAAGGTTTCGCGGGCCTTCCGCTCGGGCTCAATCCGCGCTGCTTCCTCATCGGAACCGACTTCCTCTACACATGCATCCTCCAAAAACTGGTTTTCTTTGGGGACCACCATACGTCGGCGGTATTCTTCCCATTCTTGTAGTTTTTCCCGGAGTGTGCATGCCAGAGTGCCATCGGGCTTCCGAACAGGAGCAGAAGCGTTCGACCGCCGAACCCCGCCCAAACGCTTTGACAGCTTCCAGTACGTGGCCATGGTAGCGCTCCTGAAGTTGGCAGCGGTGTCATTCTGGACCCGCTTCCACGCTTGCTCCTTCTTCTCCTTGCATAACCTTCTGACCGCCTTCCTCGCTTCTTTATATCTTTGCCAGGCCTCTCGGTTGGCCTCATTCCTTCGCCAGAGGCCGTATGCCTCTCTCCGTCGCGCAATCGCTTCCCTAAGACTCTCATCAAACCATGCATTAGTAAACCCTGGCCTAATCACCCGAACTCCCAAGACCTTCACGGCTGCGCCCGTGAAAGCTCGGACCACTAAGCTAGCGACCCTATCTACCTCCTGCTGAAGCTCATCCGGGTCCTCCACTGCTGATAGATCTGGGAGGCCATCTGGCAACAGTCCCGATATACCAGCTGCAAAGGTCTCGTCGTACTTCAACCTAAGCTTAGACAGCTCACTCTCCTTACCCTCAACTACCCTGCCTATCAAGCGCACTGCCTTGAATGCTTTGTACCTCTTTGCCTGCTTTTTGGGGGTGGCTGTCCCCCCCAGACCAGTTCCGCCCACACAGCTTTGTGGTCGGTATCAAGGTCTACCTCGTCGACGCCGAAGCTCGCCTCCTCCGCCAGCTCGGAAGAGACGCAGATGTAATCCAGCAGATGCCTTCGTCCACCTACATTTTCCTGCCTAGACCACCAATATTTGTCCCCCCGTGGTTGCGAAAACCCACTGAGATTGCGCAACCCCGTGGCAACAAGCATCGCAGCCAGCAACTCACCATTCTCACTCCTAACCCCTCTACCCCTCTCATCTATCTCGCCAAAGGGGCCCACCACTCCCTCCTCCCGCGCTATTCTGGCGGGCCCCAGCTTAGCATTAGCATCACCAACCGTAACCACATTTGGTGGCGAAGTAGGAGACGGCCGCCTGCCACGCTTCATAGGCTGCAATAGATTCCTCTCGTTGATTTTCTTGGGGGAAGTAGCCGTTGCCGACGAACACATCCGACGCCATCGCGCTCCCAGACGACAGCCTCACCCACAATTGCTGTGGGTGTGGAACAGGCGCCTGTACAATGGTAGCGCACGGTGCCAGATAGTTGGCCACCAACGTCAAGACTCCCCCCAAGAGACGTGAGCCCGCACCAGTTGCAGCCGCTTTGCCGAGGACTGTGAAGTCGTCGACTTGGAGCTTCTCCACCTTCTGCGACGATAGGTTGTGTTCCTGGACTCCGACGATCACCCAGCCTCGCTCCTTGCAGTGCTCCGGCCATTCCCCAAAGCCTGGGCTATCCGCACCCACTTTGCCTTGCCAATTATGTGAGGCCACCCTCAGTGGGAAGCCTTTCGCAAATTGGGAAGAACGAAGCTGGTGCCGATGCCTGCGCTTCGGTTGAGCCCGCCTGGAGCCCTCCGCCACCCTCCACGGCCCATCCTGCACCCTCCGCCCCAGCTCCTCCAGCTCCCGCATCCCGCCCCACTCCGCCAAGGGAGATTCACCGCTTGAGGCTTCGCCCTGGGGCTCGTCGACTTCCACGTCGAGCACCCAGTAGCCAAACCCCTGCTTGCGAAGCTCCCTCTGCATCTCTACATACTGGGCACCCCCCGTGCAGCCTGCTGCTTCTCTCTTTCCCGGAAAGTCCTACCCGTCGCAACGTGAACCTTTGCCGTGAAGAACTTACGCTCCCGCAGCAGCCGCACCATCTTCTCCGCCTCCTCACAAGACGCACATTTAATCCGCAAATGCCGCCCGCTACCTCTGCCCGCGAATTCCACCTCGACTTCCCGAGACCGAGAATTCGGAGCTCTCGCGCCATGACCACTGTCTGAGAGACATGCGATAGCCCCCATACTATGCAACATCTCTTATCCAGCTCATTCGTACCTTCCACCGCCACCTCCTCGGTGGCGGTACCGCTTGCCACACGCCGTGACCAGACCTTTCCGGACGTGACTTCTCTTCCGAGGTTGGGGAGGGTGATCGAGATGCAGCAGGATTGCTGGCTCTACGTGATTCAGGTTGCCCGTCAGGTACGCGAGCACTCGACCACCCCACCCCGGCCGAGTAGCCATCGCCACCCGCAGGCGCACTCCCACGGGGAATGTCTAAACCTGAAGGATTACCGCCTTGACCCATAGCACTAGCGGCCGCGCTCTTCGCATAAGAACCTGACATAAGTGGTATGGGACCCCGGTGCCGCATTGATCGAGTTGTAAACTCGATAAATGAGGACCCAGGTGGGGTTATTTAAAGCTCAACCCTTAAAAAGCATACGTGTACGTATGTATAGGAATACACACAAACACTCACCTGCATCCGTAACCAGGCACGAGGCAGGACCCGCTGTGCATCATCGAGGTAGGTGTCGTGGCAAACCACCCTGCGTCCGATAAACGCTGCAAGTGAGTCATCTACCGAGTGCACAGAGTGACAGGCCCGTGCACGTGTACCCACCACCCCATAACCCTCCGCCAGAGCAACCCCATGGCATCCGCAGGATGAGCACGAAGAGTGCTGAGAGAGAGGGTGAGCCAGGAGCCCCGCTCCGGTCCGTCGTTATTTTGGTCATTTAGTCGTTTCAAGGATTGTGGTAAGGTGTGGGCCTCTCGCCTTCGTACAAACTCCGACCGACAGTAGTTTGGTTGGCCATCCTTCGCGGTGACCCTCTGAACACAACCCCCTCCCCCAGTGCCCACCCCTTGTGATTCCAGAGGCCACTCCGAGCCAAGAGCCATGAGTATGATGAGCAACTCACATGAGTTACTCTCAGTAATTGGGACCCGTCTCATAAATCAATGGAACGCTTATCGTGCGCCCCTCATAGGCTCAGCCCGCCCATGTGAAAGCTAGGCCTCGCCCAAAGCAAAGCAAAGCAAAGCAAAAAAAAAAAAAAAAAAAAAAAAAAAAAAAAAAAAAAAAAAAAAAAAAAAAAAAAAAAAAAAGAAAAGAAAAAAGAAAAAAAAAAAAAAAAAAAAAAAAAGAGAGAGAGAGAGAGAGAGAGAGAGAGAGAGAGAGAGCCAGAGCGAGGCCGCCGTGGCTCGCCCGCAATCAAGCTGGGTGCACCTCGTCACAACCACTCATCGGCGTGAGCTCATAGCTGTGTGCGACATAGGTACAAGAGCAAGAGGAGAAACAGTGTGCCAGCGTGGATGTGTGGGTGAGGCAGTGCGGGGAGGCAAAGCAGCGATGCCAGTCGAATCCCTGGAGACGGAACCTAGCATCAAAAACATCGTATAAGTCTACCCCAGGCCTCCATCCACCAAGTGGTGAGCTCGATAAAAGAAGACCCGAGTGGGATTATTTAAAGCTCAACCCTTAAAAAAGCATAAACATGTACGCCGCCAGGAACCCAACAACAATAGCATAGCAGCCAGGAACCCAACAACAATAACATAGCAGCCAGGAACCCAACAACAATAACATAGCTTCCGTAACCAGCCTTCAGGAACCCGCCTCAGTTACCCGCCCCCGTAACCAGGTCAGAGACGTGACGTACTATGCATCATTGAGGTGTCGTGGCAAGCCACCCTGCGTCCGATAGAAGCTACAAAAGAGTCATCTACCGAGAACACTAAGTGACAGGCCCGGTCACATGCACCCAACACGTCCCGACCCTCCGCCAGAGCATCCCCATGGCATCCGCAAAGTGAGCACGAGGGGTTCTGGGAGAGAGGGTGAGTCAAAGGCCCCGCGTCCAGGCAGTCGCTACTGTGGCAGTTGAGTGATTTCAAGGCTTGTGGAAATGTATGGGGCTTCTCGCCTTCATACCCACTCATACCGACAGTAGTTTAGTTAACCAAACTGTCCAGTGACCCACTGAGCCCAACCCCCTCCCTCAGATAACCCCCACCCCCCGCACTCACCCCGAGTGATACCAGAGGCCACCCCGAGCCAAGAGCCGTGAGCGTGGTGAGAGAGCTTCTCAGTAAAAGTTCGCGTCTCATGAATCAGTGGAGCACTGATTATGTACCCCTCATAACAAGCTGCCAACGGCCCCAACCCCGCCGTGTGGCGGTGACACCCAACCATGTATTGGTGCCCAAAATAATAATAATAATAATAATAATAATAATAATAATAATAATAATAATAATAATAATAATAGTGCTTCTCTGTCAATGGCTGATGCATTTCTGCACATGCGCCTCCATCGTCTCACCCGTGAGGGGAGTACGAAGAATTGACGATAAGCTCTAATGACACCCCCGCAAGGGCAGTTCCAACACTTCCAGACGGGCCGGTATGTTCAATGAAAATACTGGTCCAGACGGACCGGTATGTTCAATGAAAATACTGGTGGCACCGACGGGAATCGAACTGGCGACAGGGCCCAGATGGTAGAACTTGACCACTGGGCTATCACGGTGTCCAAATAATAATGATAATAATAATAATAATAATAATAATAATAATAATAATAATAATAATAATAATAATAATAATAATAATAGTGCTTCTCTGTCAATGGCTGATGCATTTCTGCACATGCGCCTCCATCGTCTCACCCGTGAGGGGAGTACGAAGAATTGACGATAAGCTCTAATGACACCCCCGCAAGGGCAGTTCCAACACTTCCAGACGGGCCGGTATGTTCAATGAAAATACTGGTCCAGAAATAGACCGGTATGTTCAATGAAAATACTGGTGGCACCGACGGGAATCGAACTGGCGACAGGGCCCAGATGCTAGAACTTGACCACTGGGCTATCACGGTGTCCAAATAATAATAATAATAATAATAATAGACTTATCAGTCAATTGGCCTTTGATCCTGTCGGACATGTGCCTCCATTGGTAGCACGGGACCGTTCGGTGACGCGGCTCCGCTCCAAAGACTCGACTGGCAGTGCAATGTGCAAATGAGCGGGCTGTGCATGTGCAAGTGGGTGCAAGGAGTGAGAGGAGTTATCTGCCGAGAAGAAGTCCGCGACGCTGCGCTGACCTCCACCTACAACAGATCTAGCCAGACATTCTACCTGACTAGGCCTTCCCCTCCTTCTACCCACCTCCTGAACGACCGTGAGGTCGATCACCTCCTCCTCCTCCTCCGCCCAATAATAATAATAATAATAATAATATATCTGAGGCGTACTGATGCAGCTAATGGCATATCCTCAACGGACATACGCCTCCAATACACTTGTTCGAGGTCCTCCACCCCCCCGTGTCAGTCTCTCGCCTGATGATCGGGGCCACCGATGGAGCTCCTGAGGGCAAGACTGCACTAAGCCGAGGTTATTCCGCAGTCCCAGCAACCTCTTGCAAGACGTCACCGAATGTGCAAGTGCATACACCAAGCGCGGTCGCTAGAGCTGCCTCGAAACCCCACCCATAACAATCTGGTGTCTGCTGGGTCCTGGGCTATCAACCAGCATATGCGGAGTTTAAGATCTTTTACGCGCGCAACGACCCTCCTCCCCAGCATCTACCACCAAAGGGTTATGAGTTGGCGTCACAGTTTAACGCCTTGAGGCCATTGGGCTGGAACTCTGTTTAGCAAGCGTGACTAGGTTTTTTCATCGGGATTTCCCTCAAATATGTCACCTCCAAGGCAGATTTACTATATCTGAGGCGTACTGATGCAGCTAATGGCATATCCTCAACGGACATAAGCCTCCAATACCCTTGTTCGAGGTCCTCCACCCCCCCGTGTCAGTCTCTCGCCTGATGATCGGGGCCACCGATGGAGCTCCTGAGGGCAAGACTGCACTAAGCCGAGGTTATTCCGCAGTCCCAGCAACCTCTTGCAAGACGTCACCGAATGTGCAAGTGCATACACCAAGCGCGGTTGCTAGAGCTGCCTCGAAACCCCACCCATAACAATCTGGTGTCTGCTGGGTCCTGGGCTATCAACCAGCATATGCGGAGTTTAAGATCTTTTACGCGCGCAACGACCCTCCTCCCCAGCATCTACCACCAAAGGGTTATGAGTTGGCGTCACAGTTTAACGCCTTGAGGCCATTGGGCTGGAACTCTGTTTAGCAAGTGTGACTAGGTTTTTTCATCGGGATTTCCCTCAAATATGTCACAGTCAACACTCCAAGGCAGATTTACTAATAATAATAATAATAATAATAATAACAATAATAATAATGGTGATAATAATAATAATAACAAGAGAAGAGAAAAGAGAGAGAGGGAGAGAGAGAGATAGGAGAGAGAGAGAGAAGAGAAGGAGAGAGAGAGGGGGGGGGGGGGGAGGGAGGGAGAGAGAGAGAAGAAAACATTTTTTAAAAAATTTGACAGGCAAGCGAAAGAAGTGGAAAAGGAGGAAGCAAGTGACTTGAAGTAAGAACTTCAAGGGAACGTCGTTTAAGAAAAGAAAATGGGGAACAGAGGAAAAACGAAAAAAAACTTGAAGGCAAATCAAAGAGGTCAGGTGAAGACTGGATGTTGAAGTAGTATTAATAAAATATTACTTTGCTGCGGCCGGGCAATCATAGTTCCGTGCTAGTCAAGATGAAGATTCACTTGAAATTGTGATGCAGGCCGGCGGCGGGCTGACATTCAAGTCCTCTTAGTCAGAATAAGCCAGCGCGAGTCACCTGACGGACGACTGTGGCACGGAGGCTGCTGGCGGTATAGGGTTGAGCTAACCGTGTGAAGCGTTACTAGTTGTGAGTTTGTATACAACTCTTCAAGTATGCAGATACAACGAACGCTTACTAAGAACATTATGGCTGCATTGAGTCCTGACGGGGAGTCTATGAGAGCAGGTGAAATACAAGTACATAGCAGAGCGGTCACTTCGTTTATTTATTGAATACGTAATTTCATACTCGTTGCAGGCTTGAATGCAACTTACGATCGAGTGTGATTCGTAGATTGCGAGTCTCCAGTTGTCAAAGCTTTTGCTTCAAATTAACAGTCATCAAACGGATAGTGCTGGGTTGGACTCAGTGAACTAGAAAACCAAGTTGAAACTGATTTGGGAAGGCCGCAGTAGGCGCGCCGAGAATGACTTGGACGGATGTAAAAAGCAGTCAAACATTATTTTTCCGTTCACTTTTGTTACCCTTGTCAAGAAATTTACAGTAACGTGTGTTTCACGGGAAATCGGGGGAAAAGATAATAAAGTGGGAAAAAGGCAATAGTTGATCTTTCCTAAAAAGAACGTTGACTTGATCGTTTGAAATCATTTCTGAACGAAATCAAAAACTAGTTAGTGAAGTCGAAACGTCGTGCAGAGGAGAATCTAATGAGCCAGTCAAAAAGAGTGAATTGTCAATGGTAAAGGTTTTGGCCGGTCGTTAAGGTGCTCAGTCTGATAGCTGCCCCCGGGCCCCCCAGACCTAACGGTTGAGTTGAGTTGCGTGCAGAATGAGTGATTAACGAACGAAGTATGATGTCCTGCAAAAAAAAGTTTCAAAGGAAAAAGAGAGGCGGATGAGTCTCTTAAACCATGGGAGAATAAAAGAGTGATATGTCGATGATTGCGCGATGCGAATGATGATCAGCCGGGGCCGGATATCAATGATCTGCAGCGGAACTGGGACAATTGAGGCGCAGTAGCGAGCGGTAATATCGGGGGCGATGTCGAGCCTTAGAAAATTAGGTGGCCGGGTATCACACAGCCGAGATGAACCAATCAAGCACCAAATATGCCGTGCCGATTTAGTCACTGAGGTGTTCAGGTTCGATGAGCATGATCGTTGTCCTGCAGGCACAAGAGGCGATCAAGGACTTACAGACGTAGGTCATGGCGTAATCTTCTAGGGACGATGACTGGTCAAGTGGGAAAAGCGCTGGGCGGTGGCGGGTGAAGCCGGTACGATGAGTAAAACCCACTTGAGAGTGATGGAGGCGGCTATTCCTTGGACTTTGCTTTCTTGCCTTTCTGGAAGACGTGCAGCGGGAAGGTTTCGCCGGTGATGAGGGTACCTCGAAGACGCTTAAGAACGTTGGCGGGGGAGTCGGCCTTTGTCCTTGTTGTTCTTGAAAGGACGCCACTCGATGTGGCGATGAACGACTTGATCGTTGGTAGTGTCGAAGAGGAGGGGCTTCCAGGAGGCTAGGGGCTTGTTCCAGCTCTGGATGGTGGTTTTGTCCTCCGTGTCTTCGTAGATGGGACGGAAGAGAGGGTTAGTGGCCGAGATCGTACCGAGTTGGTGAACTACGAGGTCGTCTTCCTCGTTCTCTGGGTCCTCATCTAAAACGATGCCAAGTTTAACCTGGTTGCGGTTGATGAATGCAACGATTTCACCAGTTGTGTAGTTGACGGAGTCGTCATCGTAGCTATCCACTGCGACCGAGTTGAGCGGGGCGACGCCATCGGTGGGAGCAGTGTACGGGGAGAGGTGTAAGCGATCTGCTTCAATACCTTGTTGGTCTTGAGGACCTGGTGGCGAAGCTTGAAGCAGTTGGAGTTGACCTGCTCCAAGATCGTGTAGGGGCCGTCGAATTGAAGGACGGACGAGGCGGGGATGCCTTGCTTCGAGGGCTTAGGGCGGTAGACGGTGACGGTGTCGCCAACCTTCCACTCCTTGATAGCCTTGCGGCGGCCCTTGTTCTTCTGACCGACGGATCGGGGACATTGTGGTTTTGGGGACGCTGAAAGAAAAAGAAACAAAAACGAAAAAGGCTCTTGTTATCATGCGTTTTGATGAGGGAGCAGATCGATCTCTTACGCGCCCGCACCGCCGTCACGGCGTATATCAGCGCGTACACGGACGTCTCCCGCGCCGCCAAGCAGGATCCCCTAATTTTTTTGGCCCATGCCCTCCCAAACTTTGCAACAGGGATTGAAAGGGTGTCACCCACCTCCATCTTGGCTTCCTGAAAGTGCCAAAAAAAACGGCTTCCCGTGGAAAAAAAGGCAGCCTGAAGGTCAGCACTTTGAAAAAATAAAGAAATAACTTCTACTCAAAGGACTGAGTTGAAATTTTGACAGTAGATTTCTAGGAACTTTTCCAACATTTTACTAGAGTTTTTTTTACAAAAACAGCTCCGGTTGTCTCGGGAGAATTTTTTTAAAACTGGTCACTAAAAAGTGGATGCAGGCCGGCACCAGAGGATGCCGGCCGGCATCGTCAGGAACATAGACATTAGCCTGTCTGGAGCCAAGAACCGATCACCAACAGCAGGGTTACAAAAAAAGGAGCAGTAGTTGAACATAGACAAAACAAAGACCATATGAATAGGAATAGATTCAGCACATTACATTCTCAGAAAAGCACACACAACACATATATGAGCGATAAAAGACAGGTGCAAACAAGGGCTTTTTGCCAAAAAGAACAACACATGCTACAGATAAGTTCACAACACACCGTTTTGCAGACAGCGCTAGCATGGACACAACGTTTGGAAAGACTGTGCAAGGCCACGGGACAAGAAAGTATGCATGAGAAACACACACACACACACACACACAACACACACACACACACACACACACCAAAAAAAAAAAAAAAAAAAAAAAAAAAAAAAAAAAAAAAAAAAGAAAGAAAGAAAGAAAGAAAGAAAAAGAAAAAAGCACACACACACAAAACCCTCTCTAGCCATGACTTTTACCAATCTCGACCCCTCAAAAACCGTCAAATAAAAAAAAATTAGCGCGGCCTTCACTTCAAAGGCTACGTATGTCGATAGGCCTGTTTAATTTGTTCAAATACTT
>WBZZ01004071.1:190000-232500 GCA_019918135.1 Paulinella micropora | reverse complement strand
GCGGGCGGTGCGGGGCGGGGCGCCCTGTGAACCGCCCGGAAACAGTGCCCCCTGAGAAGAGATGACGAGTAAGCAGATTCAACCAAATTTCTGTTCAGGGAGTGCTGCTGCACAAGCCAAGTACCAGTGGACGGCGTCCTGACCGAGCTGATCCAACAAGAGCTGGCGTAGCTTCTGTCTGGGAATGTGCAGATTTTTGCGCTTGTCCTGGTTGCACAGCCATGCAAAAGAGGTCGCTGAGCAGCCTGCAGGCGGGCAAGCAAAAGGGAGCAGCGCCGTGAGACAACGAGATATGCAGCGGGACACATGGCAGGAGACTAATTTCCCATTCTCGTGCACAGAACATGATCTTTCGTCAGCTATTTATTTCTTCATCTCTTTCTCTGTGGCGTTTTACATTGTTGGCCGCTGCCTTCTTGCACTGCTTCTCTCTCTTCCACCTGCACACCACAGTTCTCCTGCGCGGCGCTGCGTGCGTCCCTGTGCACTCATGTCCCGCAGCATAAGCAGTTCAACAAGCACAGTTATGCATGCAAGAACAACAGAAATGGTTGAAAGCGAGTATGATCGTTCTATGCAGGGTATGCTGAGAACGATCGCTTATGAATTGTGAGGCATCGCTCAGCCGCAGCTGTCAACTGCAGAACCTTTCCTTCCTCTTCAGCTTCGGAAGCGCATGTGGCGCAGGGCGCTGCGAACAAGAGACCAAAGAAGAAGAAGAAGAAGAAGAAAGAAGAAGAAGAAGAAGAAGAAGAAGAAGAAGAAGAAGAAGAAAGAAGAAGAAGAAGAAGAAGAAGAAGAAGAAGAAGAAGAAGAAGAAGAAGAAGAAGAAGAAGAAGAAGAAGAAGAAGAAGAAGAAGAAGAAGAAGAAGGAGAAGAAGAAGAAGAAGAAGAAGAAGAAGAAGGAGGAGGAGGAGGAGGAGGAGAAGAAGAAGAAAGAGAAGAAGAAGAAGAAGAAGAAGAAGAAGAAGAAGAAGAAGAAGAAGAAGAAGAGGAGGAGGAGGAGGAGGAGGAGGAGGAGGAAGAGGAGAAGGAGGAGGAAAAGGAGGAGGAAGAGGAAGAGGAAGGAGAAGAGGAAGAAGAAGAGGAAGGAGAAGAGGAAGGAGGAGGAGGAGGAGGAGGAGGAGGAGGAGGAGAAGGAGAAGAAGAAGAAGAAGAAGAAGAAGAAGAAGAAGAAGAAGAAGAAGAAGAAGAAGAAGAAGAAGAAGAAGAAGAAGAAGAAGAAGAAGAAGAAGAAGAAGAAGAAGAAAGAGGAGAGGTGTTTGACGAAGAAGACGAAAGAGTATCATCAGCGTAGAAAGCCGATCCAAAGTAGCCGATGATGGCTCCATTAGCAGAAAAGAGGTAGTGCGACGATGAAGAAGTGTCGATGTTCGCAACCGAGGAGAAGAGGCCTAACTCTTTCAGGGCAGAGCCGGCCTAGGTGTGCAGGCAACAGGCGCGGTGCGAGGTGCTGGTGGTGCGCAGGCAACAGGCGCAAGGCGAGGCCGGCCTATGTGGGCAGGAAATAAGCGAAGTGCGAGCTGCTGCAGCAAGGGCGAACGCAGGGAATATTCAGTGCGCCAGCGCACGCTGATCATTACTAACAATATACTACTATTTTATTCGAGTGTGCGTACATGTCTGTGTGCATGCATCTCTATCTATCTGTCTATTCTATACCTAGTGTCTACAAGATGTCTATCTGTCTGTAATACGTTGCATAGAGAACCTGCTGCATGGTCAGCCCGTACCCTTGCCGTCTGCTCAGAAACGAGACATCCTTTTCATACACCGATACTGAAATGCCTAAGAAAGAGGGGGGTGGGGGCAAGGGGGTCTATGAGGCCCATATCTGGAGAGAATACACCCGCTCGCTGAAGGGGTTAGCGCGCAAGCACTTGAGAACCACCAAGTCAATAAATGGCTATGAAGCTGTTGGCGCACACAGCTCGCTACACTCGCTATCACTAACACTGATCCGTGGGATTCAATCACGCACATCCTCTCGACTGTGGAATATCTTAGCTGCATGCGAACATGCACAGGTGTGTTAGGTATTAGTGTGGTATCTGGACCCATTTGCCGCAGCGCGATGGCCAGCGCCAGTCCACCCAGCCCGCCGCCGACTACCGCCACCGCCACCTCCTCGTCCACCGGCGCGATCGCCTCTTGTCCCTCCTGCAGCGCCTCTTCCTCGACCAGTCCCGCCGCCTCTTTTTGATGCTGCAGCCCCAGCTGCTCCACCGCACCCAACGCCTCCTCTCCCTGCTGCAGCGCCATCCGCTGAAGCGAACCCACCGCCTGTCCTTGCTGCTGCAGCGCCGACGACGCAGCACGTGCGCGCAGCAACAGACACAACATGCACCAACCTATGTATGTATGTATGTGTGTATGTATGTATGTATGTATGTATGTATGTATGTATGTATGTATGTATGCTGTATGTCTGTATGTATGTATGTACGTATGTATGTATGTATGTATGTATGTATGTATGTATGTGTGTATGTCTTGTATGTATTGTATGTCTTGTGTGTCTTGTATGTCTTTATGTCTTGTATGTCTTGTATGTTGTAAGTGATCATACATACATGCATGCATACATACATAACATACATAAAATACATAACATACATAACATACATAACATACCACAACACACACAACATACACAACATACACAACATACACAACATACACAACATACACAACATGCATAACATGCATAACATACACAACATACACAACATACAAAACATACAAAACATACAAAACATACATAACATACATAACATACATAACATACATATACATAACATACATAACATACATAACATACGGAACGTAACATAAGTAACATACGTAACATACTTAACATACTTAACATACGTAACATACGTAATATAATAACATACATAACATACATACACAACATACATAACGTACATAGCATACATAGCATACATAGCATACATAACAGACAACAGACATAACAGACATAACAGACATAACAGAACATAACAGACATAACAGACATAACAGACATAACAGACATAATAGCCATAACAGAGATAACAGACATAAAAGACATACAGACATACAGAAATACAGACAGACATACAGACATACATACATATATACAATACATACATACATACATACATACATGCATACATACAGACATACAGACATACAGACATACAGACAGAAAGACTGACAGAAAGACTGACAGAAAGACTGACAGAAAGACTGACAGAAAGACTGACAGAAAGACTGACAGAAAGACTGACAGAAAGACTGACAGAAAGACTGACAGAAAGACAAACAGACAAACAGACAGGACAGACAGGACAGACAGGACAAATAGACAGACAATAGGCAGACAAACAGACAGACAAACAGACAGACAAACAGACAGATGAACTGAAAGACAAACTGAAAGACAAACTGAAAGACAAACTGAAAGACAAACAGACAAACAAAAAGACAGACAAACAGACAGACAAACAGACAGACAAACAGACAGACAAACAGACAGACAAACCCTTCAGACAGACAAACAGACAGACAAACAGCCTTCAGACAGACAGGCAGATAGATAGACAGATAGACAACAGACAGACAACAGACAGACAGGCAGACTGACTGAAAGACTGAAAGACTGAAAGACAGACAGAAAGACAGAAAGGCAGAAAGACAGAAAGATAGAAAGACAGGAAGACAGGAAGACAGACAAACAGACAGACAGACAGAGACAAACAGACAAAGACAAACAGACAGACAAACAGACAGACAAACAGACAGACAAACAGACAGACAAACAGACAAACAGCAGTGTCTGTCTACCTTCTCTGTCTGTCGGTCTGTCGGTCTGTCTGTCATCTGTCATCTGCCTGTCTGTCTGTCTGTCTGTGTCTGTCTGTCTGTCTGTGTCTGTCTGTCTGTCTTTGTCTGTCTGTCTGTCTGTCTGTCTGTCTCTGTCTGTCTGGTCTTTCTGTCTGTCTGTCTGTCTGTCGCAGGCAGGCAGGCAGACAGGCAAACAGGCAAACAGACAGACAGACAGATAGACAGACAGATAGACAGACAGACAGAGACAGACAGACAGACAGACCCCTGTTCTTCTTTTATTCCTTTTCTAGAAAAAGAAAAGAGAGGGGGGGGCCGCCACACATGACTACACCTTTACAATTACATATCCATAACATAGCATAATAATATATATCACCACGCAACATATCTAAGCAAAAATATAAATTTTAATAACTATAATATAATATTAATACTGAGCCGCTGAATACTAATTTAATATTTAATATCTTCCTTAATACGCTCAACTGAATAACTAGGTTTCCACCTTGATAAAGGTATAACTTACTAGCTATACTTTTCATGTGGAAGTTCCCTGATTCCAATTGTAAAAATTGTTCTCTCAATAAAAACGAAGAAGAAGACAGACAGAGTAGAGACACACACCTGGCCGGGCCGGAAAGGGACAAGGGAATAGAAACGTTTTGAAATTTCCGTCGAGTGCAAAGAAGCGTAAGGGCCGGGGGGATTATCCTCCATCTTGGACCTGCCATCGTACTGCAATTTAGCGGTAAAAAAGTATCTGTAATACATTAAAATTTTCTGTTTTAACCTGAATAAACGTGAAAAAAACATCATGAAACAGGTATAGAGCTAGGTATTAATCTAGATACGGTACCGCGGTACCGCATGATACCGTGCGGTACCGCGGTACCGCATGATACCGTGCGGTACCGTTCAAATTTATGAAAAAATTCCTTATATTTTCTATGTATTTAAATATTTATATGAATTCTTAGCATATTTCAAAACGAAAACAAAAACAATTCGCATCTGGCGGGGCTCCTCAAGGCCGGGGGGCCAAGTAGGTGTCTCGTTGCCCTTCTTGTTTTCCTTCTCCTTCTTGTTCTCTTTCTCCGTCGTATTCTCCGTCTCATTGATCACTGCTGCGCTACTAATTACTACTACTACTACTACTACTACTACTACTACTACTACTACTACTACTACTACTACTACTACTACTACAGTACTACAGTACTACTACTACTACTACTACTACTACTACTACTACTACTACTACTACTACTACTACTACTACTACTACTACTACTACTACTACTACTACTACTACTACTACTACTATACTACTACTACTACTACTACTACTACTACTACTACTACTACTACTACTACTACTACTACTACTACTACTACTACTACTACTACTACTACTACTACTACTACTACTACTACTACTACTACTACTACTACTACTACTACTACTACTACTACTACTTCTCACTACTACTACTACTCACTACTACTCACTACTACTCACTACTACTCACTACTACTACTACTCACTACTACCTACTACTCATTACTACTACTACTACTACTACTACTACTACTACTACTACTACTACTACTACTACTACTACTACTACTACTACTACTACTACTACTACTACTACTACTTCTACTACTACTACTACTACTACTACTACTACTACTACTACTACTACCAACTACTACCACTACTACTACTACTACTACTACTACTACTACTACATCTATCGAAAAACAGTGCAGCCTTGTAATATTAATTTTGCAATTGGCTCAAGCAGGTGATTTTTATGACATATTTTCCGGAACTGACTTCATCAAACACACTACAAGTAGCGGTGGAAACGAGAATGAAAGTATTGAACCTGTCCGGAGGAGCGCAAACGTTCATGCACAATTACAACAATGAAACAAAATAATCATGATCAATTGTAGTTTAACATTAATAATAAAGTATTTTCGAAAAATATTAATATGACATATTTCAAAAAAAAAGTGCCTGAATCCAAGTGCATTACTGTGTAGCAGCGGGAAGAGCGGGGGCGCCATTGTTCACTATGTCATGCAAACCTTCGTAGCATTCTTTGGAGCAGAAGGAATCCTCCGCGAACCAGCCATCCTGCAGCAGTCTCCTTCTTCTCTGTCAGAGAAGAAATCGCATTAATCGTACTCATGCTTCCCATTTGGCAGCGTGGCGCCGGTCAACCATGGACATTTGTGAACCGTGCAGCTGCATATCTTGCAAATTGCACTGGCTACGTCCTCCCGCACGTTAAACGTGGCCTCGCACACGCAGCAGGTGGCGTGGACAAGCGTGGACAGAAGATTTGTTTCCTCCAATGTAGCTATGCTTTTCAAGCATCTTGTCGACCTCCCCGTCGTCACTGTCTTCCTTGTCGTCTTCTTTTGCTTCCTCCTTCCCCTCAGTGAGCTCTCCTTCAGTAGCTTCCTTCTGCGTCCTGCCCTTTTTCGCAGCAGGATCCAGAAACTTGCTCACACTATCCTTGGCGTTTTGAAACTTGAGCAGCATCACTATCCAAGCCGGTGACGATCATGTTGTCCTGGAGGGCGCCGATGGCCTCCGAGCCAGAGCCCATGCAAGCAACCAACACCTTGCTCTGCGCGGGAAGAACATCAGAGAGGATTTGTTTGGGCAACTCTGTGGGTTTTTCAAACACGTTGGCTCGTTCGTCCGGTTGCCCAGTAACTTTGCGTTTTCTGGTTGGGACCGGAACAGTGTAAATGTTGTAACGGAACAGTGTAAATGTTGTAATGATCAAGCGGGTTCCTGGTGAGATTGAGCGTAAATGAAGCCTGTGATGGGTAGAACGCAACCATGCTGCACTCCACTGCCTTAATCCACTTCTGGACGTGTCCCTGGTAGTTATGGCGCTCCTTGTACCAGAACACAGGCTCGATTGTGTTGTAGCCACACTGATGCAAAGCTTCGACCAAGAGGTTGTACTGAGACAAATGGTGATGGAAAACGACTGCGCGCCTGTTAGCATGGCCGACAACACCGAATCGGTTCAGCAATTTGATAACCCTCTCCTTGTTGATTTCAGTAGTGTCAGCAACAAGGTCGGAAATGTTGTAAGGAAGGTCAGCGTAAAGCAGGTCTGAAACAAACATGACACAAACACAAGGAATGCAGACAAGAAAAGAAAAAAAAATATTACATATTTTCAATTGAGGGAAAAGTCAGGGAGACCAAACTTGCCTTCCGTGAGCTCGGCATTGGTGGCCACGTTGAACATGTCCTGCACCAGAATCGTAGCGTTGCCGAAATGGATCTGCTGATTTTCAGAGACAGATGCCTGTCAAAAAAACAGGAGGGAAAAAAATATATAGCATATTTGAAAAACAAAGTCTTCACGAGCATGAAAACAAGAGGTCTCAGAGCCTGTGGCTGTTCAACTTCTTCGCCAAGTGCATGTTTGACCGCTGCCTGGATCCAGGTCTTCACGTAAGCTTCCAGATTCTCAGGGAGAGCGTGCTCCTTCTTCTTCTTCATGTAGAGGATGTTCATCGTGCGATTGCCTGTTTCGTCCTCAAGCGGGACGAAATCAACAAGGCCCTCCCAGTTCTTGGAGACGTAATTGCATTCGATGTCGAAAACCCCCATGTTGTCAGCAAGTTCCAGGATCATGTCTTGCAGCGAGATCAGGCAGACATACTTCTTCTGCTCCAGAAAAAACTTCTTTATGGTTTGCTTCACTTCGCCCGGCTTGCCTTCTTTGCGATCCTCAATCAATTCACTAGACCGGGCTTGTGCTTGCGGATGTTGTGAAGTTCGTTGATGCTGTCGATGATTGCCTGGTTCTTAGGCATGTCATCGCGAACGCCACCAGGGGAAAGAAGCTTCAACCAGCATTTCCAAAGATCACCGGTGTTCGAAGAGACGTAAGTCCACATTGAACCGAAAGTCGGCAAGGCGATGTTGTGGGAAAGGGCGAAGTCCTTTTTCCATGCGTCAGAAAATTGCTGACGGAAGCATCCCTCTGGTCCTTGAGACGAGCAATTCCAGCGTAACCTTGATCGTGCGCAGAAATGCATTTTTCACCGAAAGTGTTTTTACGGTGGACTTCAGCAACAATGTTCTCGAAGGCGCCAAGAAAACTGACGGATGAAGGACCTGCATCGTTCCAACGAACGAAACGAAGAGCTTCAAGGTGAATGACTTGGAATTTTGGGTTCTGAGGTTCAAGTTTGTAATGTGACTATATTGCATGGCTGGAATGAAACCCAACGATCGCCTGCAGGGGAAACTTCCCCTCCTGGATGGCCTTGCGCAGAAAGTTCTTTATCTGGCCCTGACCCTCGACTGGCAGGCTCGTGAAGTCCATCTTGGGCCTTTCCTTTTCTACAAGCCCAGCCGAATTCCACAAACCCTGAAAATCCTTGAAGGTTTTCTCGTCAACGAAAGGAGGAGAATCCAAGAGAGGATTGTCAGAATCGTCCAGCCAAGCGCTCCAGGATTGACAGCTTCGCGCGAATCTTTCAACCAACCGACCCACTGGATCTTCTTGTTGGGATCTTGAGACTTTTTAAAAAAATTGACAAGTTGGTTGACATGGTCTAGGCCGAGTGCACGATCAGTCACAGCCCTGTGAGGTTGGGTAGCGATGGCGTCCGGAATGGCCTCCACGTTGCGGTAAGTCATGCTGGCAAGGGCTCTGGTGGCTTCCTTCATCTTCAGTCTGGTGTCTGCACAGAACAAGCAACCAAAAATGACATATTTTTCAACAAAAGAACAAAAGAAAAGAGGGCTGACCCTTGATGTACTCATTCTTCTCAGCTGCCTGCAATGGAGTGGATGTTGAGGAACTGCTCGATGAAGAGCTCGAAGAACTACTCGATGAAGAGCTCGAAGGCTGTGTGTCTGAAAAGGCTACAGATGCGGGGCTTTTGGGCCTGCCTGCAGCTAACTGAGCAGAAACACGACGAGCAACGGCACTGTCGGCGGGTGGAAGTGCCTCTTCGGTTTCGGTTCCCGCAATGTCAGTAGCTGCAACACTGCCCTCAGAACTCTCGACGCGGGATGCAGAACGAACAAGAGAATTGCTGGGATGGAAAACAGATGCAGGAACAGCCGGGGCAGCATGCGAATCAGCGATTGTTCCCTTGGCCTCCTGCTTGGAACCATCCTAAGTTGAAAAATATTGCATATTTTCAACACGAGACAATGCATCGTGGTTGAAGACGTGAGACTCTGATGAAAAATATGCCATATTTTTTGGAGACAGAAAAACAAAAACGAAGTGGAACAAAGAATCATGAGACATTCAAGCTCAAAAGAAAAATATTGCATATTTTTTGTTTGAAAGCCTCAGCACCGTGATCCATCTCTTGTTGACAGCTTTTGACGTAAGAGTTCACAGCCCTACAACCAGGAAAAAATAGAAAAAAATCATACTGACCTGAACCCAAAAAAAGAGTTCGGGCAAGCATGGCCGCCATGAACTCACAGCCCATAATTGAAACTTGTTCAAATTCAAGCAACAACTACAACAACAGACACAAAGAAACAGCAAACAACTAGAACTAAGGAGAGCTTGCTGACTTGTAGGAGCTGCCTGCTTTGCACCTTTCGACAAGATGGCGTACAGCTTCTTGTCCCAGGTCACACCCTCTTCAGGCCAGGTCACAAAGTAAGCCTTCGTCAGGCACAGTTCATCCTTCAAGGCAAACGTCTTGAAGTCTCCACCTGCCTCTTTGCTTGCGTCAGCTACAAACACCTGGATGTTCCAAACTCGAGGGCTGTAGTTGTAATCAGTAGCCCCTCTTGGCTTGCACTCAAGCCTCCACACCAAACCGAGATCGATTTTGCTCTCGACTTGACCCGTGTGCTCAGTCCCATGCTCTCCTCCAAACTCCAGGTGAGAGACAACAAGCTGCAACTCAGTTGTGATCCACCATTTGTAGGTTAGGTAAGACTTGTCGACAGAGGGACCGCCCATGATGTAGTGTTCGGAAAGCGATTTTGAGAGTGCAACAATCTAGACACCTGAACAAAAGTGCTCAACTTGACCGGAAGCGTTCACGAAGCAACAAAAAAAAATTAAGTTAGGCCTGAAAACATGTGTTTTTTTTTCTTTTGATAGGGACGGAAACTCACCCACATATGGTGAAATGCAATCAAAAATGGAAAACGGACCCAGTCCGGCCACTCGTTTCCAAAAACCGACGTCCGAAACCGGTTTTCGTGCCTTGGTGGCACCGAGTGTCGGCTCAAACCGGCTCACTTTCGAAAAATATTGCTTTTTCTTTTTGAGACATCATTAATTTTGAAAGTGATTTTTTACCTTTTTTCCGGACGGATTTGTTCAAAAAGGGTCCATTGTCGGAATATGCCATATTTCTGTTTTCCGACAACCCTTGTAAAACCATTTTTGCCACTTCTATTTTTTGTTGACAACATTAGGTTCTCAAGCGAGGTTACCTGTCTGCGCTGAGAACCCACTTCGTTGAAGTGGCAAATCGATTCAAAGCACTCCTTTTGTTCCTGATTGCAACACGTTCGCAGAACAAGACCTGAAAATCAAGAAAGCTGTCTCCAGTAAGTTGCCTGTACCACGTTCAATGCATTTTTTTTTCTCTTGTGGTCACTCGTGGTCAGGCGATTTCATGGGTTTTGGCATTGAGGCTTGGGTAAAAATGTTCGCGCCTGACAGACTTTACAGATCTTGGCACAAATTAGCGCATGTTAGGCACCCGAACGGTCAGTTTCGCAAAATTGAAGAACAAGACGCCCAATTTCTTTTGTCGGAGGGCAGACAAGCGTTTTCGTGCTTCCTTCTTTTCGTCATCAACAGGGATGGGGTGTTTCTGCCTGTGTGGTGTCGATGTCATGTGTACACTATTTGTCTGACTATCGTGTGGTGCAGTGTATTTGCTATCTACGCTATCATCCCATCATCCCCTCCATGCTCCCCCTCAACATCATCGCCCTCCACCTCATGGGTCTGTGCTTATGTGTGAGTGGGTGTGTGAGTCTCATCATCATCAACATCCCTATCCTCACTCTCATGGGTTGTGCTTGTTCGTGAGTGGGGGTGTGCGTCTGGTCAATATCGACATCCCTTTTCTCACTCTCCCCCTCAGAAACCTCACCATCCCACTCAACTAATCTAGGGGAGTGTGCCGCCTTTCCAACCACGTAGGGATTGAAACGGGCGTTTCTGACTCCGGCTATGACCTTCCTACCGTCCCAAACACGGTAAAGCTCCCTGAATAGATCATACCCTAGCAACATAACCCTCTTTCCCCGGAATTCACACTTCCTACCCTTACCTGTGTACATGACTCCCATACTGCCTACCGGTCTCAGCTGTGTAACTATGGGCTTCCGGCCGAGCAACTGCTCGTATGGCGACAAACCCTTACGCGGCCCACTAGTGGCTGGTAAAATGTTGTGTATCGTGGTGGCGGCGTGCTCCATTTCGGCCCAAAAGGTTAGAGGCAGCTCTGCGGGGTGCCTCATTGCCCTTGCGGCCCCGGCGGTTATGTCGTTGGCCTTTTCAGCTATGGGGTTGCCGTCTTTATCCCCAGTGGCCGATGTCTTCCACATAAACTGGATAGGATTTCACCACTCTATCACTTCTATTGCTACATCGAACTCCTGATCGCATCTCACCTCTCTCACTCTATTACCTGTCAAACTTTGTCTCTCATAGAACGCTATCGCTTGCTTAAAACAATCTACCCACTCATTCTTATGGGCCAAATATTAAATAATAGTCTTAATAAAAAGTGAGTAGTAGTCTGTTACACAAAACTTGTAGTACTTCCCGTGTAGAGAACGGGTAGCCCATGGTCCTTCTGTGTCCATGTGCAAAACTATCCCAGGCTTATTTGCCCTTTCTATCCTATTGAGTTTAAACCTAGCTAACACCTTTGCCTTGCCTATCATGCAAGACACGCAAAAAGCTACCTTGCTCTCATCTCCCACTAACTTAATGCCTAATGCATTTGCTAAAGCTTTCATCTTCTTCATATTATAGTGTCTACAGCAATAGTGAAACAACTCTATATCTACCTTCCTAATCTTACCAGGCTTGCGGGGATAGGAGAAATATATCATCACTGCCCCCGTTTTGCCTTCGTTCTGTCTAGCCTCTCCTCTCTCCTCTCTGGGGCATCCCTACCCTCCTACCCCCTTTTCTCTCTCTTCTCTCTCGTCACAGGTTCATAACGTGTGTTGACGTCCAGGGGACTGTCAAACTCGTCATCCCACCTGTATAACAGAGTGGACATAAGTCTCCCCCTGACTAACACACTACTCTCGTCTACGTGTATGGGGTCTTTTAATATGACTAGCTGTCCGTTTTGATGGAGAATTGCCCTGTGGTGGACATGGTCCATCCGGCCGGTTGATGCAATCTTGACAGGTAGCCTGGTGTCGAGTAACATAGGTCTCGAGACCGTTACTGGCTTACCGTGTCCATTGATGCGAGTTACTCTGGCGATGCCCTGTTTGTCTATCTGGCACTGGACTAGGTTTACTGGAGCCACAGACTTGACGACGTGAAGCATTTCCGGATTGCAAGCTATGTCCCTAGAGGACCCGCTATCCTGCACTATCGTGTTCTTTCTATTTCTCCCTTCCTCTCCATCTAAACTAAGGTGCAATTAGTGGTGGTTGGCTTAGTGGAGGTGGATGGTTGTGATGTGGAGGTTGATGTTCTTGGCCCCCCAGGTGGTGTGATGGTGGTGCGGGATGCGTAAGATATGTAGACCCCCTCTATGGCTCTCACTGTGACCACGTCAGACAAAAACTCATCTTCTACAAGTTCACCCTCACTTACTCTCATTACCCTCCCATTACTCCCTCTGATGCATGTTGTTGTGAGTTGCTGTGCAATCTGTGCAATGTCTTTGAAGGTGATGATGGGAGGTGTCTGTTCGGGTGCTTGGAGTGTGGGACCTGGTTGTGGTGGCGTTGTTGCCTTTGCCGCTGCCGTTGCCTCCTCTTTGCACTCCTTGCTTCCTGCAACAGCACTGGGTAGACCAGATGGTCTCCTACACTCATTCAGTGTATCGGAGTTTGGGGTTGAAGTGGGGTGTGTGTCTTGTGATGTTGTGCGGTAGTGAACAGATAAGGTAGGAGTGGGTTGTGGTTGTGGTGCACTGTCTCTCTTGCCACTCCCCCTCACTTCGGCACTACTACTCTTCTCTTTCGCCTCACTTTGCTTCTCTCTCTGCAGTCTCTGCTTTATTATTGGAGTTGTGAGGTGGCATGCACGGGCAATCTCATTCTCTCCTATCTCTTCTGCCGCAGCCAACAAACCTAGCTCATCCGGATAATAAGGGAACTTCGGGGGGGGGGGGGGCGGATTTTGGGGTCAACTGATAAGTCTATACAAGGAAATTCATCATCCTGCTTTTTGGCATGGTAGCTGCAATAGCAACCAAAAACCAACCGCTTTGCTTGTGAAGCATTTATCCCCTTTTGTTCTTTCTCTAAAGGAATATTGCAGGGTTCATTTCTTTTGTTCTTCCCCTGGCATCTTGTGGACCTAGGCTGGGATTGACTATAGCTGTTCATGTTTAAGGGGGGGGGGGGGGGGGAGGTTGTTAGGTTTGGGCAGGGGGGTTTTGTGTTCCTCAGACTCTGAGGGATTTGCTGTGTGTGTGTGTGTGGGGGGGGGGGGGGGGGCTGCCCTTGGTAGCTGACGACTTTATTTGGGTGAGATGATAGGTTGGGACGAATCCTCAACCCGACTAGTCTTTGCTAAGGGACTCCCTACGCTACGACTAGCCGGCAGGGGACGACCACATCGCTCAGAATCACTCTGAACTTCGCTCGCTCTCCCCCCACCATTGTCCTCAGGGGTTTCCCCAGGGTCGTCGGGCTTATCTCCCCCCATAAAGACGAGAAGCGCATCACTGTCGCTCTCTTGTCCCCCTCCCTGATCTTCATCATCTTCCCTCTCTTCTTCCCTTAAAAGAGCTATGTCTTTCTTCCCTTTTCCTTTACTTTTGCCCTTCTTATTCTTGCCGTTGGGGTCTTTTTCTTCTTTTTCCTGCTTATGGGGTTTCTTCTTGATCTTCGGGCAATACTTCTTTGTGTGCCCTACCTTTTCAAAAGCAAAGCAGGTGACTTTTAGCCACCATTCCTTCTTCTTTTTCAACTTACCACTCCCCCTTTCTCTTCATCCTGATCATCTATCAGTAGGTTTGTTTTCTTTCCTTTCTGCCTCCTACGTCTCTTGTTCTCGTCGTCCTCTCTGCTCTCCTCCCTACGCCCTTTCCCTTTCTTCCATATCGCCCACTTCTCCCTCGCACTCTCCACTAACTCGTCGTGCTTGGGTCTGAGGTGATGGAAGACTGAAGTAAATTGATTCGTAATCGCTCATATGTCACACCGAGGCTGTTAGTCAGGATCAATCACTTCCCATCATTTTTTCTGTAGAAATTTTTGCTGGTGATTACAAGGTAATATTGGTAATGCAAATAATGAAATCCAAATTAAAATTAGTGTTGATCTTGTTTCAAACGCTAAGAAAACGCAGGAAATACACACAAAAACCCCGCACAACTTTTCCCAATTTTTTGCTTCACGCAAACCGCCACAAAATATGGTTTTGCTCAATAGGGTTTCCCCGAAAATATCGGTGAGAATTTGGGGACATGTGGGGAAAAAAAGGAAATTGTCATGGGGAAAAAGTAGTTGGGGAGGGTCTTCAATTCTCCTCTCGTTCTTTCTTGACTCTTATTTTCTTAGGAAGCCAGTTGAGAATTCGACACAGTACGTCTCAATAAACATCTGTACCAAACCACTTTTCGCCAAAATGTAAACTGACTGAGCACCATGCAATTGAAATCCGGTCTCTGAGAGAGGTGGGAAATGAGAAAAATCGATATTTCATGTACAAAGTAAGTGATAAAAGGCTGAAAAGTAGCTCAAACATGTTCTTGTATCATCATACTCAAGCGAAAATTGTTTTCCTTGGTTAAAAATAATGGAATCTGTGAAATCGAAATTGTCAGTTTTGGGTGAGACAGACTTCAGTGGACTCATTCCCCTGTACATTTCGAAAACGAACCTCTTCCATCTGTTTTATGAACGGATTTGCATCTACAGGTCACAGATACGTGTTTGAACACAAAAAATTGGAAGAGGAGGCACTACAAAAAAATGAGCAGGGGTTTGAGTCCAGCGCATTCGAGATGCAAAAAAGCTGAAACACTAATTTCGAGATTTTGAGCCTTACAGAAACAAAATCCCTCTTACACACGTTTAGAATGCATCAGTGAATGACGGTAGAAGCACTTCTAAGCAGGCTGAAAGCCTTGTGGAATCCATTCCGAGCACCAATCCATGCTTATTGACTGAATTCGTTATGCAAATTTTCTCAGCCTCTAGGCTTTATCCCGACAAACCGTCTTGGGGAATTACGAAATGCAATCATGGTAATCGAATCAGGTACTTGCTAGTTTCGTTTCTGCTCATTTGTAGACAGGAGCCATTTTTTCATTTTTGTCAGGCTGAAAAGTCAAGCTGTTTTGCCAGCATTTTTTGTAGACATGAAGGCAAGAAACCGGATAAAAACTTATGGATGGTAATGAAAAAGTGTTAGTCGAAACTTATTCAATAGTCACTATATACAGAAATCACTGTGGAGAGAGCGCTCCAAGCATTCCAAACTACTTTGGGAAGCATGGTTTTCCTAATTTGGCCGGTCCAAGCCAAGCACCGCAAAACCAGGAAATTTTAGCGAACAAAATGTCAAAAAGAAGTGGATGAGCGGAGGAACTGATAACTCGAGATTGAATCTGTTTAAATCTTTCTTGAATGGTAAATTCAAGAGATAATTAGTCATTCGGTTCCCGACACAAAAAAAACCTGGAATTTAAATCAAAAAATAAAACGCAAACAAGTGAGTTTCGAACCAAACCTAAAATTTCTACAGTCTCCGACAGATTGAGAAATGTCGGAATCACTATTTGTAGTTTTGACTACAGTGGGGAACCCTCCTCCATGTACCTTATTAAACGCACAACTCTTGTATTTTTTCTCCTTCTCTTTGCAGGAAAATTTCCTCCGAACTAACGTCCTCGGTGTGACGTATGACCAAAAGCAGGGTGTTTGGCCAGCCCTTGCAGCAGTTTACGAGTCAACTCTTCTTCTTCAAAAGGATTAGTTCGTAAGCTCTCTACCTCACTTTTGAAAGCGGTAGTAGCTTAAACAGGCGTCTACGTTAGTTCCTGGTTTTGGGTAGATGTGCTCAAACTTCTCCGCGTTGAGATGTTTGTGCACACCTCCCACCGAACCAAACTTGGCCCTCACTAATTCTATCGTCTCTATCGGGCCTTTTGAAGTCTTAGTTCTTAGGTATCGGACAACAAGAGTGTATGAGAAGGCAACAGACAGCACAAGTTGCAAAGCACACATTCTTTCATAATACTCCTTCTTCTTCTTTTGTACTGCTTTCACTCTTGAGTGTGCTCTTTGCGTCTGTCTTCGTAGTTCTCTCTTCTGCTTAAATTTTTGCGTGTTTCTCCCTCCACTTCATCTTCTTCTCCTTATCCATCTTATCCTAGTCTTTAGGCTTGGGCAGTGTGACTTTTGTGCGTGGTCTGACTCTATGGATTATTGTACTACCCTGTCTCTGCTTCTGTTCTTCTGTCAGTGTCTCTGTTTCTGACTCTGTCTCTGACTCTGTGTCCGGCGTGTCTTCCGACTCCGGCTCTTCAGGCAAATCCCACTCCTCTAGATCCATCGCCTCAGCGTGGTCATAAGGGTACTTAACCTTTGCTCTTGCGGGGTTGGTGACGGCTAGCTTCACACATTCCCCGTGCCAGCCACTTATGCCTTCGGCATAGTTCTCCAACTTGTACCTAAAGTCAGAGTATCCTCTATTGCTTCCATCTAAGATGGGTATTGCACTCATTGTTTGCTTCAGTGAGAAGCTGACTCCCTTCTCGGCCTCAAGGCTCATAACCTTTGAGCAACTCAGCATGCTCATCTATGCAGGCCTTTACCGACTCCTTTCAGAGTCTACCGGTTCTGTCTCGTACACTGTTACCAAAGTAAGGGAAGGCAATTTAATAAAGTGATTTCTGAGAACGACACGTCACAAAACTAAGATCATGCTAAGCGTTACTTAACTAAGGTAGAGGTAAATATAATGACTGTAACCGGGGGCCAGTTACTGAATACGTATCTAGAAATTTCTTCTAAGACTGATTAAGTTAATACTGCCACTAGAGGGGCAAAGTATAGTGTCCGCTGTGTCACGAGTCACTAAATAATTAAGTGGAATTTGTATTATCTGTCCTTATGACAAATCAAACTACCCAAGTAACGATAACTCCGGGTAACGTCGGAAATGAATAGGAACAAGGATATATTAATCATACTAGAATAGTAGTCTAACAGTAGTTGAACAGTAATGTAGAAGTAGTAGTAGTAGTAGTAGTAGTAGTAGTAGCAGTAGTATATGAATAATATCCGGTCACCTAGCAATAGCAGACACTTCCTATGTTCCCAAGATTACGAGAACTGATTACCCTTTAATAATCAAAAATCAAATATAACACTTCGAGTCATATCCTTTATTACCTATATCAATAATCCATATTGCCTATAATGATTTATATCAGACCGAACTGTCTATTAATAATTGGAATTACTTAATACGATATATAAATGTATCACTGCTCCCGTTTAAGTCCTATATTATGAATAGTAGAGGTCCTAATAAAACTTCAAGTTTGAAAGTCTTATTTTGGTTTCATTTCCAAAGAAGCGGGTATCCACCGTCTTTAGACCCTTGACAAACGTACTATTGCGGATCGCATCCCTCTTCTCCTTGACCCAGACTCTTGGGCTTTGTGTTGATGTCCGCCGAATTCTCTGCACGGCGGATATGATACACCTTCACGTTCCCCTCCTTAGCCTCATGGTTAATGTGAGCCAGTTTAACCTTCAAATGCCGCTGGCGCCTCGAGAACATATTGGTATTGGCCCCCAAAACCGTAGCTGAGTTATCAATGTAAATTGGAGGTGGCTTTTCAGCTAATCCCTTCAACAACACGTTTGACTCGTGCACGGGAATCTCCTTGAGGAAGTTATGGATGGATTTGCTCACGTTTATAATAGTCGACAGGCATCTCGACTCTGCCTCATTGGTCGAGGTTGACGGTACACGCTGCTTCTCCGAATATGACGCAATAACCCCACCAGCAAGCGTGGCCAGGCCCCCCGACCTAGACAGATAGTCCCATTCGGAGGCATACGAGGCGTTGCCGAACGCAATCACACTCCTATTCCCGTCAGACACATAGTGCAGACCCTGCTCTTCCTGACCAAGGATATAACGCAAGAGCCACTCCGCAGCACAGTAATCGAATTGATCACGCTTGGATTGAAACTCCACCAGGCGTGACAAGGGCCCCACGATCTCCCACAAGACCGCCCGCACCCAACCCAAATCGCCGCAAACCTTCGGCGGCTCATACACGCTGAGCTCCGATTGCCGCGACTCCCCTCGAGTCGTCACCCACGGCGTACCAACTGGCGTCCATTCCTTTCCATCGACACGCGGATACTTCTTACGCAAATTACGAATATACTCGCGACACGTGACCAACGTATGAAAGCGCCCCTCATCATCTTCCCACTGCGTCACCTCACGCCCCAAAATCCCGCAAATTGTCTTGTTGACTGTAATTGTACCCTTACGTGCCTTCAAGCGCCCCCAGAACCAATCCGAGAACTCAGCCGATGGCGGTGCCAAAACGTAATCGCGACGACAAGCGTCATCGCCATTGCCGTCAACTTCGTCTTGCTATCAACCATCGAGAAGACACATGGGTCATAGGGGTTGGGCTTCATGCGAATGGATTCGTAGAAAGGATCGACGCAGTCGTACCAATACAGATTAGCCGAGTCCCGCAACTCGTTGACCCCCGCCCACGCTTTGTATACATAGCCCGGCGGATTATACAGGCCCGGAAGCCTAATGTAGACCGGTGAATCACGTCGTGCCTTCAAGAACGCCGACACATCATCCCCATTCTCCAATCTCAAACGCTGCAAGGTTGAGACCGCAAAGAAACAACGCAACGCATACTCCCCCGGGGTAGGCATCGATGTTGGACCACAATCCAAACCAGGCCGCTGCTGGCATCCCTTCGCAGAAACCCAGGCTTTTGCTCAATGCATTCACCGTCCTCACACTTGTCGAAATCAGCAAACCGGACACCAACCACCTCTGTCCCCTTGGGGCACAGCATCCTTACGCACCAAACGTAATGCATCCAATTCGAAGTGCTTTTGGATGTCCTTCAATCGGGACGCCACAAACCGTTCCGACTGATTCGCCTCCTTCACAGGAACAGGGACCGTAATGACGAGCAAGATAGGCCGCCGCTCAACCGTGTCCATACCGAACGCACACGCATCCCCAGCCTTCACCAAGGAATGAAAATCCCCCTGGGAGGGCACCTCCATCATCAAATAGCAACATCGAGCATCCCCAGGCTCCGTGGGACGACGAGAACGCTTGCCCTCAACGATATTGGACTCACTAACGGCCGCCCCATCCCATTTCACCGGTACTCCCCTTGAGTCCCAACATTCTGCACCCAGACACGACACACCTGGAGGAACTGGAACCGTAGGCCCTGTTGCCACACCACCCAACGGTCCAGCAGGCCCAAAAACGATCACCTCAGCAGCCGGAGCAAACGCAACATGACGAGGTTGTTTCCCCAAGGACCCAAACCCACCGACCAACGGACCAAGCGACGACACTTCAACCGTTTGACCTACCGAAAAATCGCCACCTGCCTGGTCCCCAACACCGGCCCCACCGACCTCCTCAGAGCGTCAAGACCCCCAAGCTGAGCATCATCAGAAGACGAAGCCACGTCCCCATCGCCAGCTCGCTCCACAGCTCGAAGCAAATTCCAAGCACCTTCGCCAAAAAAGGTCCGCCACTCCGGCACCGCTCCGGACCGTTCGAGGTCCGACGTGATAAATTAGGTCACCAGGTCCTTCTGCTGTGAACCTTTTTGGTAAATCGTTGGCCAACCAGCTAGGTGATCAGCAAAGTCCACATGCTTGTCCTCCACAACTTTCTTCTTGAGTGTTGACCACAGCAGGTAGGAGGACGTATCCACGGCCGGGCCCAAATACACACACAACTCCGCAGTCAGAGGAGTGGCGAGTCCTTCCTCGTACCCACATGCCGATAAGCCAACCACCCAAAGACCTGCCAAGCTGAAATATGCGGTAGCTCCCGATGGTAGAACTCCTCATAGCTGGAAACATTCTCCTTATGAGAAAATGCATTTAGAATGTATGTAGCGTAGAGCAAAGCGTAGCCAAAAAATTGGTATGGGGCACATCGTGCCACCATAAGTGCCCGTGCGACACGAAACACCTGCTTGAGCCAGGTTTCCGCCACAGCATTCTTGTTTGAGTCGTAGCGCCCACGTAAAGGGATAATTGCCTTCTCACGCAGCAGATCCCCATACACCTTAGAAATCCATTCCCCGTCGGAGCGAAACTGCCTTGTAGGGTGTGCATGAGTAACACACAACGCAAGCACCGCCCTGAGGTTAGCAACTCCCACAGCCGCCTCCTTTGTCCGCTGAAGGAATGGGAACTTACAACGTGACTTGTCATCCACAAACAGCTGAAAGTACTGGTACCCCCCGTAGACCGGTCGTGGAAACTTGCCCGAGCAATTCCCACTCAGCCCCTCCCCCGTCTTGTCCATAGCCGCAAGCTGATTGCCCCGGTACGCAGGCTTGAACGTTGATTGCGTCAGGCAACACACCACACAACGTTCCCCATCCCCAGAACCCGAGCACTTTGCCGGATCGACCACATCCCACTTGCCCTTCATAATCTTGATCAACCGACGCATAGCCCGCTGCTTTCTATGTCCGAACACCTCATGGAGGAATGCACCTGACACCTTGCATGGCTTGTTCTTTGTTGCAGGTCTCGTCGACCACAGTGCAGAATCCTGAGCCCGCGTAGAGAGCTGGCCAACATCCCCCTGACGTCCCCCGGGCGTAAAAGCATACCGGAGAGTCAAGTGCGATAGGGTACCCACCAGCAGCTTGTCATCGTCAGCAATGCATGTACACTGCTTGTTAGACACGAAGAACCCCTCTCCCCTGGCAGTGCGTCGAGTAGCCACGTAGCTGAAGCTGGCCAGTGGACACAATCCCCACTTCCACCGACGGGGTAACGTAAGCCGGGTCCAGCCGCAAAAAAGAGTCACCACCCCCATTCACACCATGTAGCAGCGCCACACCGTTGGCCGAAAGGGTTTGAACCCCCCCCCCCCCCCCCCCCCCAGCCCCATCACAGAGACATCAGGTCCTCCTCGAGCCCCCGTCGCCAATCCCGACTCATTCGGAATATGATGATTCGTTGCAGCACAGTCCATGCACCACTCGGGGACATGACCATTCCCCCAGGGATTAGACTTCGCATAAGGTCCCACATCGCCCCCACCGTCCATCATGAGCAAATTCCCCTTGCCCCCAGGTCCCCCACCGCGTCTCGCAGGCCCCCCAGATGAAGCGGTCTCCTCACCCTCGTCGTCGTCGGTATCCAGTGCTCGGCACACGTCGATCATTAGGCGCAAGGACTCCCCAGACGTCCCCATAACCCAAACCAAACAATCCATCGCCCGATCCCGATCCCGAGGCTCGTCTGGCAGCGGGTAAGCCACACTGCCACCCACATTGATAGGTTCAAGTTTGTAATCCCCACCGACCGACCCATTCCCTCCTTCCCTGCTATAGCCAGACCCACTCACAACTGAGGATGGGCCAGCCCCGCTCATAACTGAGGACGGGTTTTCAGCAGAAGAGATCGAGGAATAGCCAGCCGACGAAGGTCTTACCTCACTTGCACCATCCCTCAACGATGACAACTGTGCCCGCAGGGGCACCAGCACCGGCAAAGGTCTCGGCAGGGTATGCCCCCTCGGTCCATTGTGAACCCTAACCGGAGGCGGAGGCACCCAGCTGGGAACACACCCAGCCGGAGCACCACATACCATCAAGCGATGATAACGCAGCATAGCCCTCCTGTAATCCTGGACGTCGATGAAATCCATGGACCACGGTCCCGGTAACCCAGGTACACGCACCCCCGGCTCCGGTGCCCTCAAGCAGTTGATGAGTTTTTGTCGCTTCAGGAAAGCCAACAGGTCGTCCAGAAGCTGACACGGTGGCTCCACTTTGCCATCCTCACCAACACCGTACTCGCCCAGATGATTTTCCATTTCCATCCACGGAAACACCGTGTTGCGCAGGGTGAACGGATGCCACGAAAGATCGCTGCCCGCCGCCGCATCAGGGTCCCCTCCCCCGTGCACCACGCCAACACTAGACGGCCTCACTCCACTCGCAACCAAAGGCGCCAGCACAACCGTCGAGGCCGTCGAATCCGTCCTCAATGGTCCCTCGCCAACGCCCTCCGAGTCGCCCAGGTCGTCTCCATCTCCATCATGGTCATCATCCTCGTCATCACCACCATCGCCCCCAGGTCCGTGATCTCCACCTTCCCCGCCGTCATCAGCATCGGCCGGACCCATCCCCGAGACCGGTAAAGCAGGCACCTCCCCACGCCGAAAGCGAACAAGGTTCAACCACAAGGCATTGGCCCCCACATGAGAGTTCATATCCAGCCCCAAGCCCTTATCCGGAAATCGGACAAAGACATCCAGTATATCCGGATGTGTGTCCACAAAGGTGCAAAAGGCCCGATGTTGGCACGCCCCAAGTCAGAGCACGCCAAGGAGCAGTACAGGATGACTCCACATCGTCCACAAGGGAAAACATGCTCACACACCTTGCGACATGTGTCGCAAACAACCGCAGGCCGGACGCCCGATCGCAGCGCCGCAGTACAGGGCCCACACTGACTGAACTCGCTGTACCACTGCTCCTCCAGAAAGTCGAACAGAAGATAGCGGCTCCAGTAGAACGCCTTGTAAACGCTGCAGTGGTTCAAGGCCACATGAACGTCGGCCCCCGCGATGACAATACGTGAGGCCCCCCATCCCTTCGCGAAGCAGACCCCGGTACCCAATGCATATCCGGAGGTTGCCGGTTCATGATCCCCAAGTAATAGCGTATCGGATCATCGTTGTAGAGGTAGAACGCATCTCCCGGCCGATCGCCACATATCATGTTGGTAATACGCCGGTTCACCGATACCCATTGTTCTCCATCCCACACGTTGTAATTTTGACTCCGGGCCTCCTCTTCCTCGCAGTCATCGCCACGAAACGTCTAACGCCCGCAATTTCTCTTCCCCTGTCATAACAGGCCGTTCGCGTATCGGTTGCCACGACGCAGGTCCCGGTCGCTCTCCCGAAGAAGCCCCCCGTGGGCCCACTGCGAAGACGAAGACGATGATGCCGCACCGCCCACATCCCGAGAGGACACCACAGCCCCAGCTGCCCTGCCCCCCCACGGGGTATCGCCGTCACGGTCCACCCATCAGCAATCAGCTGTTCCAAGACGCTCTTCCCCTCCTCCCACGCGACCTCCTTCCTTTCCTCAGGCTGCCCAGACGCCTCGACAGCCCTTCTCAGCACATCTTGACCCGTCTCCTGCCCCGCAGCCTCTGCCAGCAACTGCCGAGCCTGGGCCCGCAACGCCAAGTCGCCCCAGTAAACATTCGCATGCCTCGTACACATTTACCGATGAGCTGCCTATAGGAAGATGGGACACCGCTGTCGCACCTGACAACGGACCCCCGTACGCGCGAGAACCACAGCACACTGTTGATAGCGTGCCCCAACGACCCTCTGGTCGGCAACAAAGCGCATTTCAGGCTGAGCAAGGATATGCCTAGCCTTCTCCTCGGTCATCCCCGCCGTCTGCGACGAAGACGCAAGCATTAGAAGCTAGCCCTTACTGAAATGGTTAAAAGAGGTAATGACGGGCTCACCCGTCTCCCCATTCATGAAGGAAAGGGTTCCCGTCTGGACCCCCTTGGTTTTGTTTCACTTTTCTTACCTCCCTTGGCCCCCGGAAGCCGTGTGACACCCTCCTTCTGGACCTTCTTTAGCAGGCCGGCAAACCGCTCCTTCAACTCCGGACAGTCCTTCCCCTGGGCCAGGTGAGCGTTGTGCGCAGCTTGGTCCTTGTAGTTACACTGGCTTCGGCACTCGAAGAACTTATGAGGTCCCTTCTTACAGGCAAAACAACTGCCCTTCTCACCCTTCGTGCCTGCCTTACCCCCCTTTAAGTTAGGGCCACCACCACCAGCCGCCTTTCTCACTGCCGCCGCGATCCTGTCCTTTTGCTCCGAGCCTTCGTAAACACCTCGTTGTAGCTGAGCCACAGCTCCTGTCGCTGGTCTTCGCCAGGTCCAGTTCGGTTAGTGCCTCCGGACGTCTCCAAATGGCGATTCTCCTCTGCAAAGGCCTTCTGAAAAGCCGTCATGCTAAGTTTAGAATTCGCCGCCATCTTCTTCATATCCCTTATAAAGGGTTGCCATTGAGGGAAAGCCTTCAGTGCCTTCAGCAAGATCACAATCTGTGTCAGGTCGTCCGGCCCTGCATGTCCCCCATTCTTGATTCTTTCGATAGCCAGCAGAAAGTGAGTCAGCTGACCGGCCCGGCATATCGTCACCCTTCTTGAAAGTAAACTGAACCACACTGACGTGGTAAGCCAACAGGTCGTGTACATCACTGCCGTACCTATCGTTTAGTGACTGTACCAGACGCGATGGATCCATAGGCCGGGTTTCAGCATATGGGCGTGCCAGCGTCTTGGCCACTCCCGACAGACAGAGATACAAAAACGAAAACACCTCCTGCCTTGCCCTCAATAGGCTCTGCTTCTCTACCTCAGACAGAACGCCCCCGTCCTTGCCGTCCCCGTCATCCTCGTCCGCTTGTCACGAGTCGAGCTTCGATGCCTTCCCACACTGCTTCCTGGAAGCAGCCCGCTTAGCAGCAGCCAAAGCAGCCTCCGTAGCAAACGCCCTCTTCTTGTCCACGTAAAAGGCCAAACACTCGTCCCAGGGCAGCAGCAACTGCTCGGGGCCCTGTTCTTCCCTGCTAAGTAAATACGAATCCGAGTCATGAAGAGAATCCCGCCACTTCGTCGTACCATCCTTGCCCGAGAACCGGTGCTCCTCAGTGCTGCACCTGCAGCGTTGCCGTAGACCGGACGCCCCGAAGGCAGATTGGTCCTTCTGACCACTCTCGAACGCAAAAAAGCTCATAACGTTGGACAGTTAACTTCGAGTTACTATTTAGGTCGTAATTATGATTAACTTCTATGCGCAGTAATATTTTACTAAGTCATAATTAGGAGTAACCGTAATGGATAATTCAAGTCAATTGTGCACGTTACGCTTTTACCATTGTGCACCGGACCATATCATTGAGTATCAGTCACAAGTTACTGTTAGTCACGCACTTACATTAGTTAGCTCTCTTACAGTTCAGTCCTGCATTTATGCCTTCAGATTAAAGTGGCTGTGAGCAACCTGGCTTTTAACGAAATCTCCCGGCAAACCGCAAGTGAAAGGTAGGGTAAGGTCCGTGTGTGACCGGTTTATACCTAATCAACACATAACCCAGTAGAACATATGTTTAAACATATGTATTAATAATATTCGGTCACCGGCATAGCAATAGCAGACACTTCCTATGTTCCCAAGATTACGATAACTGATTACCCTTTAATAATCAAAAATCAAATATAACACTTCAAGTCATATCCTTTATTACCTATATTAATATCAATAATCCATATTGCCGCTATAATGATTAATACCGGCCGGGACCGAACTGTCTATTAATAATTGGAATTACTTAAGACGATACATAAATGTATCACTGAGTAGTAGTAGTAGTAGTAGTAGTAGTAGTAGTAGTAGTAGTAGTAGTACGGTAGTAGTAGTAGTAGTAGTAGTAGTAGTAGTAGTAGTAGTAGTAGTAGTAGTAGTAGTAGTTAGTCAGTAGTAGTAGTAGTCACCTAGTAGCAGTAGTAGTAGTAGTAGTAGTAGTAGTAGTAGTAGTAGTAGTAGTAGTAGTCACCGTCACTGAGTAGTAGTAGTAGTAGTAGTAGTAGTAGTAGTAGTAGTAGTAGTAGTACTAGTACTAGTACTAGTACTAGTAGTAGTACTAGTAGTAGTAGTAGTACTAGTAGTACTAGTAGTAGTAGTAGTAGTATTAATAGTAGTAGTAGTAGTCACCTAGCCTCTAGTTACTAAGTAGTAGTAGTAGTAGTAGTAGTAGTAGTAGTAGTAGTAGTAGTAGTACTAGTAGTACTAGTAGTAGTAGTAGTAGTAGTAGTAGTAGTAGTAGTATTAGTAGTATAGTAGTAGTAGTAGTAGTAGTAGTAGTACTTTAAGTAGTAGTAGTAGTAGTAGTAGTAGTAGTAGTAGTAGTGGTAGTAGTAGTTAGTAGTAGTAGTAGTGATTATAGATAGATAGATAGATAGATAGATAGATCGATAGATAGATAGATAGATAGATAGATAGATAGATAGATAGATAGGTGTTACCGAGACCAAATATTTGATAATATAATAACTGTCTAACGACTTGTAGAATGAGGAATACCTAACGTAGAAGGGACTCCGTACTCTCCAAGCCAAACTAAACCGACAGACCGGAACATAGAGTAATGCCATTATATACCGGGTGGGCCGGCATAATCCCCTCACCCCCTCGAGCGTGCCCTCGTCAGGGTGCGCGAGAAGTCGAGTTAAGACCAGCCGATCCAAACCGGTATAAAATGTGAAAAATTATCTCGAGTGACGGTCGGTGACTAGACCCTTTCCCTCGGATAAAATTACACACCCCGTGTTATCCTAAATTCACTCATGGTCCCCCCCACCTAGTGTGAGTCTATACTATCCCCCTCAGGGTAATTGACAAATTCCACTTACGCCTGATTGAAATCCACTGATTCCATAGTATTCCCCCGTTCGGCCTCGTCGGCGCCAAAAGATTTTGCATAAGCTTCCTTATGTAAAATTTCCACTTCGTGTAAAATGGGTTTCAAGTTGCCCCCCTGCATCCCTTGAGCTAGTAAGATTTTAGATAAGTTCCCTTGTTTGAAATCTCGAATCCGTGACGAATGGAATTTCAAGTTGCCCCACTGCATCCCTTGAGCCCCTAAGATTTTGGACGAGCTCCCTCGTGTAAAATCTCCAATCCATACAGATTGTCATAAGACTTGTGGGAATTTGAAAACAATCCATCTACGATCTCGAATCCGCTTGAATCGTGAAAATTGCCGCGAAACTTGTGGGAATTTGAAAACAATCCACCTCCGATCTCGAATCCGCTCGAATCGTGAAAATTGTATCAACTTATGGCCTCAGGTGACGCTGTAGTCCCGGTCGCGTAGTCCAGAAGTGATTCAAGACGTCGTTGAGGGAAGGCCCCCCTCCAACGCCTTTGATACTCCCCGCCGCGGTCCTCCGGCTCTACCACTCCATGCTTGAAACGACCCTGAGTACCCCTTATTACTGCCGTCCCTATCCATTCCCATGTATCCCCTCTCCCCCTGTTTCCAACGCCACCACGTTCCCATTCCCATATTCCCCATCTTCTCGTTACATCGCCGTTATAGCGGTAATTGAATAAAGTAAAAGGGGTGATCAATCCCATAAAGCCCGCGGTTTCGCTCGTTGGCGGACAAGATATTCCCTTTCAGTCCCAATGCCCTTCATCGCGTCCCCGCGTGGAAGAATTCATTTATAATTCAAGGGATAATCATTCCCGATGCCCTGATCTTTCTCTTCTTCCTTTCTCATCTCGTTCTCTCTTCTTTTCATTCATTCATGCCGACCATTATACCATGTTCGTACACCGTACGCTTACCCTTGTCATGCCACCGCAGGCTGAGAGGGTGTATATAATATGTTGGGGAAAGGATGATCAATCCTGCCGTGTTAGTGGTCTCGCTCCCTGGCGACCATGATCACATTGTCCTTCAAAGCCTTTTAGGTCTGTCATCGCGTCCCTGCACAGATTTCAAAATTACATCGTCGCGTCCCTGCGCGGAATACAAAGTAAACATCGCGTCCCTGCGCGGAATGAAATTGTATCATCGCGCCCTGCGCGGAAATAAAATTGTATCATCGCGTCCCTGCGCGGAATAAAATTATATCATCGCGCCCTGCGCGGAAAATAAACTTATATCATCGCGTCCCTGCGCGTGATTGGTGTATACCATACACCTATGGATCCATTGACCCTTGGGTATCATTTAGCCGTTTCACCCGGGCGCACCACCCCGGACTCGGTCATCATCTTTTCTCGTTCTTCTCTCTCTCTCTCTCTCTCTCTCTCTCTCTCTCTCTCTCTCTCTCTTTATTCTCATCTTCTTCCCCTCCTTGCCTTCCTTTCCGGCCCCGAGGGACGTTTCCTTCCCCTCGATCCCACCTTTGCCGGTGGTGCCCCGATGATCTCAAAGGGCAGGCCTTTCTCCTCCACCTCATCCCAGATGATGGTGGGAAATCGCCAATGCTCGGTGAGGTCAAAAGGCATATCCAGGACCATCCTAGGTCGCGTCTGCACCGTATAAGGCGTGTGGTCCTTGTCGTCCAACTGAATACTCACATCCCACGTTTCCCGCTTTTGCCCCCAGTTCTCCAGAAAAACTGGACTGAACCGGCGGCCCTTCTCCAAGTTCGTCGCATCACCACTTCTCCAAAACTGCATTACCGGATCAATGCCCGCCGCCGCTTTTGACCTTGTACATCCCCCAACCTTCAGTATCCGCATGACGTAAAAGTCATCCATCGTGTCGTCCGCGACCTCCCTGGCCGCCGGTCGCATCAAGTAGAACTTGCCGCCCGCCAGTGGATTTCATCGATCTTGACTGGGTCCTGCACCCACTTCTCCGCCTGTTGCCGCCGTCCGCTCCCATCCTGGCCTTCTGGTGGTGGCCTCGGAAGAGCCGGTTGTGCCCCTTGCTTCTCCTCCCCTGCTTCTCCTCCTTCTTCGCTTCCTGCTGTGGCGCTCCTGCCACTCCACCTGACTCCCCCTGCCTCCCCTTGATTTCCTCCTTGCTGTCCGCGTCAATCCCCCCTTGGCGTTGCCTTCTTGGTGCCCTTTCATGAGAGCCTATTCCAGTTCCGCGATTGCATCCCGCAACCTCTGCTTCTCCTCCTCCTCCTTCTCATACGAGAGCTGTTCCGTTAACCTCGCAATCTCCTCCGCCCGCTGCGAACGAGTAAGCAAAGGCGTCGGATTGCCCCAGTCATTCGCCGTGCGCGCCAGTGCCTGCGCGTCCGTCTCATAATCCAATAAGAACGGTGAGAACTTAATTAACCAACCGCCGTACGTGCACAATCTGTTCCTTATTCGTCCGTTGATGACGAATTTTGCAGTTGTATGCCGCTGTCTGCTGTACCACCTGATATGGCCCCTGCCATTTCTCATATAGCTTCACCGATAATCCCACCGGGATGCTCGGGACGTATAACAAGACAGTGTCCCCCACATTGAACTCCACATGCTTGTACTTATGCTGCCCCCTGGCGTCCTTACGCCGCATCTCCGCCTCCCGTTGTTTCCGGACCATGAGTTCCGTCTCCGCCATCGCTCTCAAACGGCACGCCATCAATTCCGTTGGCTCATAGAGCGCCGTCTGCTTCAGGACATCCGTAGGTGTGTTCAATACCCTTCCGTGTACCAACTGATTCGGGCAAAGCCGAACATGCCCTCCCAAAGACGAAGACTCCAGGTTGTTAACCGCAAAGTGAAAGCATGTACCGTTTCCGGCCAGACCTTCTGGTTATTCTGACAGTATATCTTCAACGACGTCTTCATAGTTTTGTGCATCCGCTCGATCTTGCCATTAGCCATCGGGTTATAAACCATGACATAGTTCCATTGAAACCCAAAGTACGCACTCAGCTCGTTCGAGACCCAATTGATGAACGAACTCCACCGATCCGAAATGATCTTCCTCGGAACCCCAATCCTGCTAAAGACAGTCGATGAGTGTCTTAGCAGTTGTTTCCTTGGTGTCATCCTTCGTGGGCACCGTGATCACGTAATTGGACGCCCGATCGATAACCGACTAAGGATATATTTGAATCCCCCATCCCCTGCCTCCGGCAGTGGCCCCACGTAATCGATGTGCACCGTCTCGAAAATCTCGCCCGTGACCTCGTATTGCCTTTGTTCACATCGTAAGTTAGGCGATTTAGCCCGCTGACATGATGCGCAGCCGTTGATAAACCTCTCGACGTCCCTGCCCATATTCCCCCAGTAGAACTTCCAAGGACCATTTCATCTTTTCCAATCCCGGATGACTCTGCATGGGACAGTTGTGTGCCCCGATCAAGATCGCGTGCCGCAACGCCGGCGGTACCCATACTGTCCACCGTTCCGGATCATCCCTGTATCTGCCGTCCGTTCCCATATACTAGATTAACCCATCCGAGTACGTGTGCGTCTTTAGCTGCCTTTTCACCGCCTCGGTGCGCGTTTCCGGCGTTGGGTTTTTCACGTGCTGAATGAACGCCTGGAATTCCTTTGCCTCACTTGTCAGACTCCGAAGTTTATCCACCGAAGCAAACCTGATTTGCGTATCCGTTTCCAAATCCAGCGCCACCCGACTAGGGTGCGTCTTTTCCAACATCTTGAAGCCCACCGGCTCCTGCCGCTGCTGCTCCTCGTCCTTCTTATCCCCGACGATAATGTTGCCCACCATCGGCAAGTGCCGCCATGGAAAGCATGGCCTCTCCAATTCCTCCGGTGTCCTCTCCTCGTTCAATGCCGCGTTCCATTCGTACTCGTCGAGGTTGTCCCTCGCGTATTGGTCCCCATGTTCCTCACAGCATTCCCGCGGATTAATGTGAGCCGCCTCATAAAGCCGAAGGTCCCTGTCGCATTCCTGTTTCCCTATGTCTCGGTCGTCCGAAAATTGTATGCCGCCGACATTTCCGCCGCATATACCATGCAATTTATCGGCTTCTTATCCTCGAAATCCGCTTCCTTCTCTATCTTTTCCAAATCCATGTACCCCCAAACCGTCAATACCGCCGCCGCCGTGGTGAACCCAAATCGTGTTAGGTTCATCCCCCCTTCTCTGGTCCCCATCCCATACCGGCTTGACCGTGAATACCTCCGGTACCTGGCGCTTTTTCGGTTCCCCTTCCCCCTTACCTTGAGGAGCACCTGCCTCCTCCCTTCCGCCCGACCTCGACTGATGATCAGCCAAGAAGTTCTCCTTTCCCTTGATGTACTCTACCTGGAAATCTTACTCCGATAACTCCTGTTGCCACCGTGCCAGACGTCCCGTCTGGTCTTGCGACATCAACCACCGCAGGTTGTTATAGTCCGTCCTCACCTTTGTGTCCTTCGCCCCCCCACAGGTATTCCCTTAATCGTTTGAATCTCCAGACAATAGCAAAAGCTTCCCGTTGCCTCGTGCAATATTGCCTTTCCGCATTCGGCATTCGCCAACTAAGAAAGATCACTGGCCGTAGCCGTCCCTTGCCGTCCGCCTGTTGTAGCACCACCCCCTATCGCGTACGCCGACGCGTCCGTATCCAGGATAAAAAGGTGCGTTGAAGTCTAGCAACCTCAGTACTGTTCCGTCCTCCGTTAACGGATCCTTCAGGATTGTACCTCGCAAGTCCTTTATGGCATCCTAGACGTCTTGCCCCACTCATCCGAATTTGCCCAGTCTCCCTTGAAGTTCTTCATGTGATTCCGTATGGGCTCCGCCCGATTGGCAAAATTCGGGATAAGCTCTCCATAATATTGCGCCCAAGACACGAACGAGTGTAGATCCGATTTACTCCTCGGCATCGACATTGCCTCCAATGCTTCCATCTTCTTAGCCGCGATTGTGCATGTTCCGTTCTCAATATCGTATCCCAAATATTGAATCCGTTTTTGCATGAAATAGCACTTCTTGGCATTGAGCCGAAACCCGAATGCCTTAACCCGCCTCATGATATCCCTGAGGTGTTCCATGTGCTCTTCCACCGAGTTAGAGTATATTATGACATCATCCAGATACGCAAATGCGTACGTGGACGTATCGCAATGCTTAAAAGCAAACTCGTCATCGAGGAACTTCGCCCCCAGCATCTCAGTCATCGCCTTCTGGAAGATTCCCGGAGCAACCTTGAGCCCCATCGGCAAGACCTTCCATACATAGGTCGTCATTCCAACCATGAAGGCCGTGAGGTATTGCAATTGGCTCTCTTCTGCCAATGATATTGGCCAGAAACCACTCTTCGGATCCAAAGTGGAGTATATCTTCGCCTTTCGCAGCACTTCCACTCCCCGCCGTACATCCGGAACCGGCGTCTCGATCTTCTTTATGATCTGGTTGATCTTCTAATAGTTTATGCACATTCGAAATGTGTTATCCGGCTTCGGCGCCATCCGCACCGGCGAAGAGTATTCCGATAACCGGGCCTCTATCACCCCCTTTTCCAACAGTTCCGCCTTCATTTCCTTGGCGATCCTGTCTTTGTGCTAGCTGAGTCGCGAAGGCCGCCCTATTCCAGACACTTCCTATCCCATTTCCCTGTGAAACACCGCCGTATGGTGTTTGACCGATCTCCCTTCCACAGGCCCAAAAACCTCGATGTGCTCGTCCATCATCGCGAGCACGTCCTCCTTGGACTTCTCGCTCCCCTGCCATTGTTTAGCCTGCACCCGCAAGGCCTTGGGGATCCTCAGGAAACGGAGGAGGAAAGTACTCGGAGGATGAGTGGACGCCTGACAGAATAGCCGCATTGTGCGACATACGGTTGGACCAGTTGAGGGAACAACGGAAACTGGCGACTGATGGGTTTCCAGTACATGGGCGCAATTTGGGGTACCAGCACAAGGAAATGGATATGGCAGGACGTTGCCAATGGCCCAGTATGTGGTTTGTAACGTGGCGAAACCTAGTAGGAAAAAACAGGGATCATAGATTTCCTCAAGGACAAGTGGGGCGATGAGCCCATCATGGCTGACTCGGTGGCAGGGATAAAGAAAGCGTTGAAGAATCGGATCTCTCATGGGCACTTCACGATCGTACTGCCGGTGGGCAGGCGAACGGAAATGTGGTGGTACGATATCGAGGATTTCCTGGTTCAGGACCCGATACCAATACCGAGCCGGACACAAAAGCTCGTTATAGCGTGTAGGATGGGATCAAGGCAGGCGGCAAGGAAGTATCGGCAGGAACTCCTTGGCCGGGACTTGGCGGTGATCCGAAATGAGGCATTCACCCATATCTCTGGGGTATACCACAGAACACACGCGACCCAGTACGCCATGATGATCGACCAATTGGCGAGGTATGCGGATCAGGAGAAACAAACACCCACATTATATCGGTCTCGGGCAGGGTTTGATGAGGATGGCATGGAAGCCTCGGTGGATGATATAGCCGGGAAGGCTACGGACTAGCAGATCAAGGAGGAAACGGATAAGGCACCGCGAAAGCTCGCGTGCCGCTTCGTCGGCCGCCGTCTCCTTCGACAACTCTACCGTTGCCGCCGTAAAATCACCAGCGGTCCATCCGTCCTTGTTTCCTTGCGGATCGTCATCCGCCGACCATGCTACCAGCTTGTATACCGGTGCGTTCTCGCCCGTACCATATCTCACAATTCCCCCAGCACAATCGATATGTGTGCGCATACGCTGGAGCGCGTCAAAGCTCCATAATAATCCTCCCGTGTACGCCGGTACCACCCAGAACTTATGCATATATATCGAATCATCCGAAAGACGAAACGTCAATAGCATCGTTCCTGTTAGTGGCGTCGAGTCCGACACCCCATTCACCCATCCCTGCGTTCGCCGTAACGCTTGCCGATACCACGGCTGTCCCCCATATTTGTCCTGAAAGTGTTTTCCGATCACACTGATCGCCGCCATCGTGTCATTCCCAATGACTTCCTCCCCCCCCCTAGTTGTTTGATCGCCACCTTCGTGTAGGCTAAAGGGAAATCAGCTCTTTTAATTGAATTAGCTTTCCTAGGACTCAAAGATCCTGTCCGTGCATCGATCTTCTGGTAAGTCTGGAGGAAGAGACGGTCCCGGTCCCGTTCCTCCCCGTTATTCCTTCCAGTGGGTCCCGAATTCCTTTCCGGCCCCCGGCCGAGATCCTTGTCCACAGACCTATTCCCTTGGTCCATTGCGTCCGCCGCGATTCCCTTGTCCTCCTTGCTACCCTCATCCCCTTTTATTTCCTTGTCCCCCCTATGGCTTGTATCCCCCTTATCCTCTTTCTCATTCCCCTGTTTCCCTTCACCTGTTCCCCCCTCACAAGTCCGCTCCTCTGCCTTCTGCCGTTTGTCGTGTTCCCTATCCCCCCTTCTTTCTTCTTTCTCTCTCATCCGTTTTCTTGTCATTCCCTAGTCAGATCGATGGAATGGCGTTCTCCTTGACCATTCCCCCGATCCGGGCTGCCGTATCCCGCCCTGTCGATCCGTTGCAGTGCCGAGCGAGCCTCTCGCCGACGTTCCCCTGTTTTGCTTTCCCCAATTATCATGACGTCATCCGCGCCGTCATGCCGCCGCGGTCACGCTTCCTCCTCCCGCGGAGCCCGTTCCTGTTCAAATATACCATTCCCTGTTCATGTTCCCTTTCCATATCTTCCACAGATATCATCCTACCCGACTGCGTGGGTGCTCCCCCTCCCGCCCCTGGCGTTCCGGCAATCCCGCCGCCGCCCCTGAAATAAGCACCGTTTCGGAAATTTCCGGCTTTGTTTCCGCCGATCGCTGGTATCCCCCGTAGTCGCGTCCCCCGCGTCCGCCACGTCGTCCACGACCCCCTTTTCCACGCTGAGGACACCCTGCCGCATCATAATATGAGCTTTGTCCTTGCGCCGCCATTCATATCGCGCGATGTTTTGGTTGTTGAAATGTTCCGACCAGACCAATTCTTCTTGCGGGAACATCTTGCCCAGTCCCCCCAACTGCCACCTGCCATGGCGGATAGCCTTCTTCCGTTCCAACATGCCGCCTCCCGTTTGGCTTCCGTGGCGCGATCCAAGTCGTTCTGATACAGCGTATCATCGTTGTGCACTCGGGAACTCCGCCGCTCCGTTGTTCGAGGTATCGCTCCCAATTATCCCCCATACTTCTGCCTTCCTTTCCTGAAGGCATCTCTTCCTGAGCGGCATCATCACTGTGTGCCTCTGGTGCGACAATCGCACCATTCCCCCTTCCGCCAACTTCCCTGTCATGTTTCCGTTTACATCCCGGCTTTCCTCCCTTTTCGATGCCTTTTCTCTTCCTGTCTTTCCGGTACCTCTGCCACCGGAGCCCATCGTACATATAACTCCTTGGCATCCACCAGGCCATTATTAGCCGCTAAGCTTGTCCTCACGAAAAAAGCTATCGTGCCTCCGCATATTTTCCCCCTATAACGTGCCGTCTTGTCGTAAATGCCTTTCCCTATCCTGATCCAACTCAGTCTTTTTCCATCCACTAATCCCCTCCATGTCTCCTCCCCATTCTTTCCCTTAGCACCATCTTGTGGCCCCCGGGCCTGTTCTTCCATTTCCTTTTCCTCCTTCCCATAGTTTTCGTCCCCCAAGAATTGCGTCATCCGAAGCTAGGAATCATGAAGCTATTGCACCAAATGCAGACATCCACACAATACATCTCATGTCGTTCGCATTTGTGTGCCATGATGGCTCCCCCATTTATGTCACTGTATAACTCCCTTCCCCCCCTTATCGTGTCCCATTTCCCCCGCCTTTCTACCACTTGAACCCCGTGGTGTTCCCCACACTCCCAAGCGGTATCACTTTTGCCTTCAGTCTTTGTCTTCGTGTTGACAGATTACCCCATGGTGCCCCCTTCCCTCTGTGGTCTCCCGTTAACGTTGCCCCCTCACGTGTCCGCTCCGGGGATCCTCTGCCCGTTGTGCTCGTCGTCCCCATTTCCATTCATACATAATCCCCTCCCCCCTTTTATCTTGTTTCTCTTTCAATTCCTTTGTTCCTTGTCTCCTGTCACAGCCCTTCCTTTCCCGCTCCCATGTCGCCTAAACTCGCTTCCGCCCGCTCTTCCCAAGTCAAACCTTGCAACCATACCGACACAGTGACGTCCGCCACCGTCTCTGGACTCTCCTCCCAGCCCTCATCGCAGGCCCAGGCCAAGTCCGTCGCAAACTTTATTTCCCGTTCCATCTCCGACCCCCTCATTCCCCCTCTGACTTAATCAGTATTATCCGGAATGCCCTGCACCCATTGTGCGTACCCTCACCTTGGTACCCAACCTTTTCGCCTCCTCTACCGTTCGTTGTGTAAACGCCCTTGCCGCCATGGCACCAAATATTCTATTCCTCCGCGGCCTCGCCCTTTTCCATCTCCGTTACCCATATATACCATGCACTGATTCCTTGCCACCTTTGCATCCTTGCATGATGCCCCTTGCCGCCTCTTTCATCCCCTCTGGCAAGCTGATAGCCGTATGTAACCATACAAACTTCATTGCCCCCCACTGCGATTGATCAATTATCACCCTAGTTCCGCGAGTTGTTCTGTACCCTCCCCCCCATAATGTTTTGTAACATTGCTCCTGCCATGTAGTATAACCTCTGTTTCGTCTTCTCTGCCACCGTCTTCCGTATCTTTTCCTCCCATCCCAATCTCCTCCTGTAATCACTCAGTTGTTCTCCTGTGTATAGCCCGGCAACATCCGAACAGGTGTGTCGTCCCACTTTGTCTCCTGTCCTTTCCCCCCTGCTTCCTCCAGCTTCCCCCTCGCCGAAAACTCTCTTCAGATTCTCCTGTCTTATCTCCTTTTCTCTTGCCAATGTCCATCGCATCGTCTCCTCCTTTCCTTCCTTATTTCAATCGTTACGTCTTTTATATTCCGGTAGTCCGCTTGTGGCACAACTGCATTGACAAGTTCCATCCCACCGACCTTGCATCCACATGAAAGGTTGCCTTTTTGTCTGTATAGGCTCCTCAAATTCCTCATACAACCACCCCCCTCCATTTCCCCGTCACCTCTGTCGAATTCGAAACGTGTGTGTCGACCCTATCTCCCATTTGTCCTTCCATTTTCCTTTCACCGTCTCTCCCTCCACCGGAAGCAGCTTATCGTTCGGGTCTGTTATAACACCTGCTAGTCCCGAGATACCGTGAGTATATATCATAATATTCAAGTGATGCATATTCCCAACCTTATTACGAGTTGTCAGTTTCCCCATTCCGTGACTTATGCTCCCGATTCATTCCCCATTCCGTAACCTTGCACAGCATTTTCCAGATTGAATTTCAACCCCCATTCTGTGAAACATGTTCCTGTTTCAACCTCATGCGTACCTTAATACGGCGTTAGTGAACTCAGTAATTAATATCAGATTCCTCAAGTCAGCCTCATTCCATATCTCAATTCATCCGCCAACCAAATTTAAAGAATATCAGGTTCCGCCCGTCAACATTATTCCATATTTTAATCCATCTGTCGATCCAATAATCTCATCCTTACTTCTTGTCTTGCTTCCTTCCTTCCTTCCTTGCTTAGCCAGGCGTGACCATAGCGCATTCCTTTCCTTCCTTCATTTAATCACTTCCATTCCACTGCTTCCTTCCATTCCAGACCAATTCCATTCCATTCCATTCCATTCCATTTCCTTCCATACCACTTCCATCCCGTTCCATTCCACTTCCTTCCATACCTCTTCCATCCCATTCCATTCCAGTTCCTTCCATACCACTTTCATCCCATTCCATTCCAGTTCCTTCCATACCACTTCCATCCCATTCCATTCCAGTTCCTTCCATACCACTTCCATCCCCTTCCATTCCAGTTCCTTCAATACCACTTCCATCCCATTCCATTCCTTCATAGATTCCTCTTGTCGACCTTTTGTCCATAACTTTTTTTTTTTTTTTTTTTTTTTTTTTTTTATCCATCCATCAATCCATGTCGCGTTGCCCCCCTTCCCATCGTGATGCCTCAAAGTGGATACCAAATCTTTCTTTTAAGTATTTTACTAAATGATAACAGAACGTGTTGTCCCAATTGACATCAAGTCTCGCCACCCTCCGTTCCAAGTTCCCAATACAAATCAAGTCCAAGTCGGCACGGTACATCCCGTGGCACCCTCAGTATGTCCCAGTTCTGACGATATTACAACCAGTGTCGTGTTTTTTCCGTTCCCTTACTTATTCCCCCTTCTCTAGGAACTGTGTTTCCTGCTACTGGTCTTTTGTCCCGTCCTCGTCCGTTATTCATCCCCATTTCGCCTTCTTATTACCTCGCCACAATCCAACTCCTTACACGTGTACATTCATTCCTTGTCGTCCTTGTTCCTTGCCATGTGTCCCTGCTCCAGGCAGTGTTTCCTTCTCCGACTTGTCCTTTGCCTGTCCTTCGTCCGGTATTCATCACCATCCCACCTTATTGCCATGCCACAATTCGACTGGTGCCTTAATAATGGTATCCATTGTGACCTAGTCCCCGTTCCCACTGGTCACATCTCCCCCTCCATCTTCGTATCCATCCCTGTGGCCCCATGGCCTGTAACGGTTCCCATAATATTATCGTGATGTATCAGACCCCGTGTCTATCTTGTTGCACACCCTTCTTCCTCCTTCCTTCCCGAGTCAGATTGACTTTCGTCATCCTCATTCCATCATTGAATCCCGCCCATATTACATCCTGTCCCGTTCCTTCCTCCTTTGACCAGTAAATGTTCCCTCTTCCCAACAGCCATGTATTCTGTAAGCATCCCCCATACCTTTCTGTCTGTGCGACCTTTCCTTGTGGTTTCAGCCCCCCCTTCGGGCCTCAACAATTCTGCCTCGTTCGTCCTCCTTCCATATGCCCACCAACATTTCCCGTCGCTGTCACCACCCCTATTAGTAAGGTGCCTTGCCTGCCGCAAAAGGCGTCCAGAAGCATTTGACTTTCCGAGCCATGATGACGAGAATATATCCCCCCTGCGGACCCCTGTAGACCCCCTCTGCTGTAAAAGTTCCCACATGATTATCGCAACGTTCCTCATCCCCTGACTATTCCGTAGTCAGTTTGTTGCCATCCCCTTTGCGTTTGACATCTTCCACTTTACCTCCTCCTTCAGTGCTCCTCTCGTACACTGACTCATCTGTTATTCCATCCCTTCCCAAGCCTGTATGTCACCTTCTTCCCCCATCCAACGTCGACACGTCTCAATGCCCGTCTGACTTCCACCTTCGTCAGTTCTGCAGAACTCCATCGCCCCCTCCCGCATCATACTCAACCAGCCATATGATGCTTGCAACAGTCACTACACCGTCACTCAACCAAACATCAATGCCATTGTCAGCTGCAGGGCACGACCCTAAAATGATAAACACTGACAAGAAATATGCAACCAAGGTAGGCTGTAAGGTTTTCAATTAGTTCTGCATGCTGTGAGCAGTATGTGTCACATTCCCTCTGCATTTGTAACTGCAGTGTGCGTTACATCACTATTCAAAATTCAAACTTCTGCCGATTGACAGACCATGCCTAATCAAGCACCTCACGTACTGCAGCTCATCCAAACTGCAAGAAATCCATAGCCTCATCATATATGCACCCAAAAGCATCAACCATCAATAAATGTACAGTCGTCCATAAATAAACCATGTCGCATCATCGAATCTGTGCCAACTTTTTGTCCAAGTCATAGATGTCCAAAAATTTCCAAGTAACGAGGAAAATTTTCCTTACCCCGTAAACTATGTTTTATTAGCGACTCCAAGGTTACCGAGACCAAATATTTAATAATATAATAACTGTCTAACGACTTGTAGAATGAGGAATACCTAACGTAGAAGGGACTCCGTACTCTCCAAGCCAAACTAAACCGACAGACCGGAACATAGAGTACTGCCATTATATACCGGGTGGGCCGGCATAGTAGTAGTAGTAGTAGTAGTAGTAGTAGTAGTAGTAGTAGTAGTAGTAGTAGTAGTAGTAGTAGTACCAGGTAGTAGTTATAAGCTTATTAGCAATAATTATAGTAGTCTAAAAATCTCGAGCAGCAAATTTAGAGCCGGAAGTGTGTTAGAGACGGAAATTTTTTTCGCTGATTTTTCTTAAACGATGCAAAGACAGGGGTAAACAATTACATGTTTAAGATTGTTACAAAGATTAATTGATTTGCGCTAGTTATAACTTCAAGTTGCATACTGATTGCAAATCATCTGATACATATGGCAAGTATCATTTTTTTCACATATCAACTTTTAATGATAGAATACTTGCCACTGGTAGGGATATATAAGTGGGAAGCGTGAGAGTTAGAAGGGAAGTGGTCAAGATGGACTCGTCAATACTAATTTTTTATGTGCTTCATCTAATTTGTAACCTGATAACGTTAATGATGTTCATTTATATCACGTATCCAATGGTATATATTATGTGTGTTTTTGTGTTTGCAAGTTTTACTACTAGATTATGAATATTATTCATGGCATATATTTTTCCTTCACTGCAAATATATTCATACTTAACTCAACAATGCTTAATTTTATTCACTAAAAAAAAGAAAGAAAGAAAGAAAAGAAAGAAAAGAAAGAAAGAAAGAAAGAAATGGGTTTAAGGAGGAGGGGGGGGGGGGAGTGGAGGGAGGGATGGAAGGAGTGATAAAGAAATACAGGCAGACAGAAAAAGGGGAGGCAAAGAGGGAGAGAGAGGCAGAGAGGTGCTTGGAAAGAGCCGACCTAAAGCAAGACCGGCACACTGCTCTAGTGTGCGGGGCAAAGCAAAGTGCTGCATTTTTTGTGTGGGGGCTAGCGCGAGGTGTGCGCCATGGCACAGTGTGAGTGTGCTAGGGCGAGCTGCGTGCCGTGGCCCAGCGTGTCCAGAGAACGCCCGCCACTCCCAGCAGCAGCACGCCGGTCCACGGGCCCACGCCCCTCCATCGGCTGGCGCGTGTGTGGCGCGTGTGTGCAGCTAGCTGCAACCGGGCAGGTGTGGGGCAGGTGTGGAGCAGCGCGGGCAGGACGGGCGCGAGCGCGTCCAGCACATATTGGCGCGTGAGGCGCGCGCTGCTGTTCTTGGTGCGCACGCCCGCCGACGCATCAGAGGCCACCCAGCCGCGCGGAACGGGCAAACAGCCCCTCTCTTCGTCCTCATCCTCCTGTGGCCCGCCCGGCGGGTCCTCCTCGTGCGGCGCGGCGCCGTCCTGCAGCGCGCTCACCGCTTCGCCCTGCAGGTCGCGGTCGCGCTCGCAGCAGGCCAAAAACAACTCCAACAGCGCCAGCCTGCACGCCACATGCCACAACAGCGATTTGCCAGCGGCGCAAAAGCATGAGCTGCACAAGCATGAGCTGACATGACAAGAGGGCGGACACAGAAAGAGAGCCAAGCATGAGTTGGCACGGTAAAGAGTGCGAAGCAAGAGCAAGGAGGTGTGCCTGCGGGTCACAGGGACCGCTTCCAGCAGCTGCACCAGACCTAGCCCAAGCCAAGTACCGCACACACACAGCGAGCAAGCATGAGCCGCACGCACCTGTGAGCAAGCCAAACGTCTCCCATGCACTGTCCTGGTGGAACCACGCCAGCATGTGCCCTAGCAGCCGAAACAGACAGACAGATATTCGTACGTATGCATTACACGGCCCGGTGGGGCGGCGTGTAGACCCACCGGTGATGGCGGTGACCAGCGGCAGCGGAATGGCGTTTCCTATCTGCACGTAGAACGCGTGCACGTCGGGGTGTATCTTGAACGTTTCTGGGAAGCCCTGAAAGTGCAGAACGTGCATGTCTCGACTGTGAGCACCTGACGAGATGCCAGGCCGGCTGCGGGCACCTGCATGTCCGGCCTGTGGCCCAAGGCGGACTTTGCTTACTAGATGAGCATGGCTCGACCGTGAGAAACATGCAGGCATGGCACTGCTAGAAGCGTATGCTCGCACTATGACCAATGGTAGACATAGCTTAGATAGATGGACTGTGATCAAAGTGCAGACATGGCTTCGCTAGATGAGTAATGACATAAATACATTTTACAAACATGCATATAAAAATATTAATCCGAAGTATATATACAAAGCCGGCACTGGCACAAATGAGGTCTGACATCTGGTCAGACCGAAGAGGAGCAGCAGTTTGTGTTGGCGAGGTGCACAGGTGATGGCGAGCTGCAGCGGTTTGTGTGCAGGAGCTGCGGGTGGGGCGCAGTGGGCAGGCGAGGACCATGAGTCGACAGCACTCGCGCGGAGTCAGCCAGCGAGGGCGTGTGCGACCTGCAGCCCACACACAGCACCCGTGCACAGCTTCCCGGCAACTCCCTCGTGGACAAGCCACTAGATAAGCACGCTGCGCGCACAATACGTGGATGGGGCCGGAATGAGGTTTTGATACATAGATGGGGAGCCAGCCGCTTGCGCGCTCAACTGCTGCTGTGTTGGTCATGGTGGTGGTGGTGGTGGTGGTGGTGTGTGTGTGTGTGTGTGTGTGTGTGTGTGTGTGTTGTGTGTGTGTGTGTGTGTGTGTGTGTGTGTGTGTGTGTGTGTGGAGTGGGTGGTCTGAGCTCGCCTGCGTGGACAGGCAAAGTACCGGCCGCCGCTTGGGCCGGCGTCACAGGCACGAACTGCGCAAAGCAGCTACATCAAGGGAGACATTCAAGAGGGTGAGAGGCAAGGACGACCAACCGGTTGCTGTTTCGGTAGTTGGACAGCAAGGTGTCGGCTATCACGCCTGGAGGACACACCATACTT